>PVIR01003304.1:0-90480 GCA_004026965.1 Petromus typicus | reverse complement strand
CTGAGGCTTCCGAGGGGCGAGTCCTTGGCTCCATCACCCACAAGTTCAGCCACAGCGGCAGGTCCCAAGTCTTACTCCGCCCGGCTGTGAAACCGGAAAAGCGCGTTTGCGTTTTGCACAGTGGGGCGGCGGAGACGCGCGGCGCGGGCGCGCCCTGGTGGCCACGGCGGGGCCTGCGCTGGGCGGGCGCTCCGGGCAGGTCAAAGGCGACTGGAGACGGGGCGTTCGGCTCGTTTATTGATCTCGCACACGGCGGCGGCCCCGGCCCGTCTCACAGGGGCACGAGGCTGCCTCCGGGGGCTGCCCTCAGCCCCGGGCCCGGAGCACCTGGGGCCCTCTCGCCGCTCCGGCCCGGGCGATGCCCAGGCTGCCCGCAGGCGTGCGGCAAGGCGAGCTGCACGGCGGAATCGCCAGCGCCGCCTTCGATCGCCGGGTCTCAGGACGCGGCCGCACGAGCTCAGGTCCGCGAAAGCAGCTGGGCCCCGGGGGCGTCCTGCCGCGCGGCCCGGGGACCGCAGGGCGGCCCCGTCCCCGGCCGCTCGGCCTCGCCCCCGCGCGGCTCCACCACCAGCGTCTCCGGCGCGGCCGCCTCCTCCACGAAGTCCACGGGCAGGCTCCACAGGCCCTGGGGGGCGAGGGCGGGCCGGGGATGGAGCGAGCCAGGGCCGGGGTGGCCCGGACGGCGACCTAGCGCGCTTAGCCGGAGAGCCTTCCTTTTATATCTTGGCGGGTGGCCACGCCCCCAACGGGCACATGACCCAATTACTGCCAATCGGCGTGACAGCTCCTAGTTGCGGTCAATGGGTCAAGGTGAGCATGTGACCTAAGCTAGACCAATCAGTGATGGCCATGAGACTTGCTCGTTAATGAGGGGAAACCCTATGGTCTTGAGGAATGTTGAGGCTCCCTGCCATCCAGCCCTTCCCGAAGCAGGGAGGCTGAGGCAGGAGGGTTGCTCTGAGTTTGAGGGCAGCCTGGGATACACAGCAAGACCCCATTTCAAAAATAAAGCGCCAACAACAAAACCAAGAGCTGATATCTGAAAGGGAGAATTTACCTGCTTCCCCTGGCTGCTTAGGAACGCCACGGCGCTGCTGGCACAGGGTGTGGGCAGGGGTGGCCACAGGTGCTGAGCCGCCCTGGGGAGGACACACAGGTCAGAGGAGGAGTCTTTCACCCTCTTACGCCTCTTTCATTGTTCTAGCCTAGATTTTGTTCCATCAACATTAGAGTTTCTTCCTGATTTGTTTTGTTCTTTTGAGACAGAATATGTATTAACCTATGTAACCCAGCCAGCTTCTACTTTCCAAGATCTTCCTGCCTCAGCCTCCCACACACTGGGGTTCCTCACCACTAGATTATGCAGGTGTACGGATATGGCTCTGTGGGTTCAAATCTCACAGGTGCCCACCCCCCAGGGTACTCTGGGCGAGTCCCTTGTTCCGGCCTGCTTCCTTCTCTGGAAAACCAGCACACAGCTCTTTGTGCACTGTGGTAAGGGCATGTGTTACCTGCTCAGGCCGAGGTAACCCAGGGCGCCCAGGAGAAGGATGGTCACGAAACTGACCAAGGACACGAACAGGACAGGCACGTGGGACACCTGCGGGGCTAGGGTGGGAGAGTCTGGGTAGGTGGGGAAATAGGAGGCTGGACACAGACGAGAAGTCGACCCCTTGCCCCCTCTTTCTTCCCCGAAGCCCTTGCCTTGGGCTGGCGGAGCAGAGCCTGCCAGACCCTCAAACCCTGATGGTGGCCACTGAGGAATGGGGAGGGAAGGCTTTCTAGACGAAGGAGTTTTTGAGCTGGGTTTTGAAGGATGAAGAGGAGTCTGACGGCCAGAAAACGAATTTCCCAAGTAGCTGGGCCTGTTGCTTCTGTCTCTTTCCAAGCAGCCAGAGGAGGAGGAGGAATCCTAGCTGGTGGTACTTCTCCCCAGGGGGAAAGGAGTCCAGGGAAGGGGGCTCACCCAGGCTGAAGTGCTGGGGTGGGGTCCAGACACCCTGGAGCCATGCTGTGTCCGCCCGGACCTGCACCGTGTATGTGGCTCCAGGTCGCAGGCCCTGGAGGGTGACTTGCGTCTCCGTGGGTGTCACCACTCTCTCTGTGAGAGGTGATTTCTTTTTTCAATACTCGGGATTGAACTCGGAAAAACGAAGTTCCGGTGGGTTGCCCAAGCCGGGCTGGAACTTGCGGTCCTCCTGCCTCAGCCGCCCCAGTGCTACGACCCACCGGGCCCAGTTCCCTTCTACCTGCCAGGGCGCCGCCGTCCTCTGCACAGCGCACCTTGTAGGCCTTCAGGACGCCAGGGCAGGCGCGCAGCGGGGACGGCGCCCAGACCACGGCCACCGAGTCCTCGCTGTGGTTCAGCACCGACACATGCAGTGGGGTCCCAGCTGCGGAAGCTGCAAGGGCACAGCCCCTGTCACCGTCCTGCGGCAACCCCTTCCTCCCCGCACTCCAAGCCTATGGGCTCCCCCAACTCTGGGCCTCAGTTTCCCCTTCACTGAGTGAGTGACATCTGCTGACGGGGTCTTCTGTCCACTGTGAGCTGCTGTCTGTGTGTCCGGCTTCCAGCCAGGGCTGGACTCCAATCCCCGATCCTACAGCCATTCACCATTGCCCCAGAAGTAGTAGGTGGACAGCACGGTTGACCATCCTGTGGTCTTCTCTGGGTATGCAGAGGCAAAGATGGTGACACGGTAACACTGGTCCTGGTCCATCATGCGCAGGGGTGCGCTCCAGCTGTGTGTCACTGGGAGGAGAACAAGGGTCCAGCCACCAATAGATTGAGGTCTGACTTGTGGGCTTTTATGCTGCCCTAACCATCTGCTAGAAATGCCTAGAAACCTCCTACTCATGCTTCCAAGCCCTTATACCAATGCCCCTTCCTAGAAGATCATCTCCCTGTGCACTTCCGATGTGTGTCTTCCGGCTGCGTTCCCCCAGGCGGGCGGCTCTGACTTTGGGTCTCACCCCAGGTCTATGCAGGAAGGAGGGAAGCAGCTGTGTGGGCCACACAAGCTCCTTCCATCTTGACAAGAGTTGGCAGCACCTTCCTGAGCTCCGCCTCCCCAGCAAGTGAGTGTTTGCAAAATACAGGGATGTGGCCTGTCGCTGAGGCGGCGCTCCAGTGCCCTCAGTGTGCCTGGAGGCACAGTGACAGCCCTATGGACGCCCCACGCTGGCTCAGCTGGCCTCACGTCCTCAAGACGCATCCTCCTACCTGATCCTGCGGGGCCCAGCTCCCGCGGTGACAGCAACGTGCAGTTGGGGGTGGCCACCCGGCCCAGCGGCTGCCACTCCACGCAGTGGGTCACCCCTGGGGCCCG
This sequence comes from Petromus typicus, assembly GCA_004026965.1. Lineage (NCBI taxonomy): Eukaryota > Metazoa > Chordata > Mammalia > Rodentia > Petromuridae > Petromus > Petromus typicus. The sequence goes on along the minus strand of PVIR01003304.1, from coordinate 87,151 downwards.
CGCCGCCCAGCGCACCTCAGACCCCACGGCTCCTGAGCTGACGTTCATGGCGTCGAGGTCTGCAAGGCACAGGGGCGGTGGGCACACAATGCCCACCTCCGTCGCCCCCTTCCCCGCCTGCCCCAGGGCCTGCAGGACCCCCACCAGCACAGCCCCCACGCCACCACCTGGTAGTGCCAGGCCCCCCACTCTGGCTAAGCCACCGGCGGGGCGCAGTGTGGCAAGCCTGTCACCCCAACACTTGGGAGGCTGAGACAGGAAGATGCCTACAAGTTCAAGGCCAATCGGCTACACAGCGAGACCCTGCCAGGAAGGATGGTGACGTGGGAAAAGGGAGGGAATATAACAGGTTTTGGGGTTTTGGGGGGGTACATAGGGCCCAGGATGAACTCAAATTTGAGATCTTCCTGCCTCAGGCTTCCAAGTGTGAGGTTCTCCCCAAAGCTCACTATGCACCTTGACCCCCTTCCGTTTCCTGCCTGTGAGGCCCTCACCCAGCCCAGGCCCTGCCCCCTCCGCGGGCACCTGTGTGAGCAGCGGCAGGCACGGCGGGCACGAACCACGTCTGGTTGGGGCCCCAGCCCAGGCGGGTCCGGGCGACTAGGGCCACGTCGTAGGCGCCGCCGGAGAGGAAGATCTTGCCCTTGGGCAGGCGCAGGATCTGCGTGGCCTCGGGCTGGCAGGGGCAGGACCGCATGCGCAGCCGCAGGAAGTAGGAGACCTGGGCTCCGGGCGAGGCTCCGAGGCAGCCGGCGGGCAGCTCAGGCTGCGGCAGCTGCGGGGACAGGGCGGGGCGCACATGTTGCCTGGGGGAAGCGCGGCCCCGGGTCAACGTGGTTTGGGGGGACACGTACAACCCCCCCCCCCAGCTCCAGGGGACAGCTAGCGTCCGGAAACCAGCTACCGAAGCCCAGGAATTATCTTCGGAAAATGAATTTCGATTTTGCTTTGTTTCATTTCAGACCCCGAGTCTCACTGTGGCCCGGGCTGGCCTTGTCTTCCGCCTCAGCGTCCCCAGCAAGCGAGCGCCGGATCACCGCGTGACCCTGCCCTCTTGGGAAGGATGTTCACTTTTTTCTTTTTTTTTTTTTTAGGTTTTTTTGAGACAGGGTCTCGCTTTGTGGTTCGGGCTGGCCCTGAGCTCAGCCTCAAACTCACATCACAATCCTCCTGCCTCTGCCTCCCGAGTGCTGGGATTACAGGCGTGAGCCACCACGCCCGGCACTGTGGTTTGTGGTACTGGTTGCTGCTGGGTGTGAGTCTCCACGCCCAGTACGGTATGTGGTTACCAGGGATCGAACCCCAGGTCTTTGCACTTGCAAGACAGGCGCCGGAACCACTGAGCTAACTCCCCAGCCCAGAATGTTCACTTCTAAAGGGCGAAGCTGGTCGTTTCGGCCCTGTGCCTCAGTCTCCCCGGCTGTAAACCAGACCCCTCAGCCTGCAGCTACGGGGGGCGGGGGGAGGCAGGCGGCGAGCCCTCCCGGCCAGGCGTCCCCTCCTCCGGCCTTCGGCGCGTCTCTGACCCCCGTCCCCAGGGCAGCAGGCTGAGCCCCGCTCTCGGGAGGCTGAGGCAGGAAGGACACCTGCTCGTCCCGTTCCAGCCTGGGCAACTCAGGAGACCCGGTCTCCAGATCGGTAGAGTGCGGTTCACTGAGAAGGCCCGCTCCGCCCCGGGCCCTGAGCCAGGCCGCCTCCCCCGCCGGCTCCCGGTTACCCGCCGCGCCCGCCCGCGCGTCACCTGCCCGCGCACGCTCAGCCGCCGCCGCCCGGCTCGGCCCAGCTCCGCCACCTCCAGCGTCACCGCGGGCTGCGGGAGGGTCTCTGCGGGGCGGAGGAGATACTGAGCCCCGCCCCCGGCCCCGCCCTCCGCCCCGCCCCCTCCCCGCCCCCGCTCACCAGGGGGCGCGCACTGCGGGTCGCTCCAGGCGCTCCAGGGGCCTCCGGGGACCCCGGACTCGGGCCGCCGAGGCCGCCAGCGGAACTGGAACTCCTGCGCCGCGTCCGCCCGCAGGGGGCAGTGGCAGGACCAGGCGCTGCTCGAGCGCTGCGGGCCGCAGTCGCCCTGGAGAGACGGGGGGCGTCGGGACCTCGGGGAGGGGGCGCCGGCGGGGGCGGGGGCGGGGGCGGGGAGGGGCGTGGGGGGCTCACCAGCTCCCACGCGCTGCCGGCCACGCGGCGGCGGAACTGCAGCTGGCCGCTCTCCCCCTGAGGGACCCACTCCACGCTCAGCAGCCCGGGGCGCAGAGACGTCCTGGCGTCCCCCGACGGGGGGTCGTAGCGCACTGCGAGCAGAAGGGGCGCGGGGAGGGGCCGCTGAGAATTCTGCCTGCTCCCACCTGGCTCGGGGTGGGGGAGGACCCCCAGTGGGTCCCCAAGTGAGAAGCGGGGCTCCCGGGCAGGTGCCAGCTGAGCGTGGAAAGCTGTGATCCAAACCGTCCAGCGAAGCCGGGGAACACCTGCGAGCCCAGCCAAGCAATTTAGCAAAACCTTGTCTCACAATAAAAAGTTAAAAGGGCCAGGAATGTATCTCAATGAGAAGGCCGCGGCTTCAACGCTCCCGCCATCAAAGGAGAGAATTTACACATGGGATCCTAATAGTGCAGATCCCTTTACAGTATTAAGTCTTATGCCCAGCAGAGGCAGGGATCCCTGTAAACTGCTGGCCAGGGGGTAACTATTTTTTTGAAATCTAAGCTAGATGGATTGCAAGGAGCTTGACCAATGGGAGACTTTGAAAAAAGAAAAAAAACTATCTGCCCCTTGATCACACCATACCTGATCTCCTCGTATGAAGTGTATGATGTGACACATTGATGTGCATATACACAGCAAATGACTGCTATAAAAAACACTCACCCCTCTCGTATTAATGTGGTCTGTGCACGTGGCAGCCTCATTAGTGTCACCAGATCTCTTAAATTCACTCATACCACACCTGCTCGTCTGTACGCTTTGACCTCTGCCCCATTTCCTTCCCATCTGGGCCCTGCTAACCACCCAGATGTTTAGCTTCTATGTATTCAAACATTTTTTTTTTCCTTCAAGATGCTGGGAAATATATATATATATATTTTTTAGGGCTTTTGAGACAGGGTCTCGCTTTGTGGTTCAGGCTGGCCCTGAGCTCAGCCTCCAACTCACATCACAGCAATCCTCCTGCCTCTGCCTCCTGAGTGCTGGGATGACAGGCATGAGCCACCACACCCGGCACTGTGGTATGTGGTACTGGTTGCTGCTGGGTGTGAGTCTCCACACCCAGTATTGTTATGTAGTTACCGGGGAATCGAACCCGGGCCCTTGCGCTTGCAAGACAGGCGCCGGAACCACTGAGCTAACTCCCCGGCCCTATTTTTGTATTTTGAGACAGGATCTCACCACATTCTCCAGGCCGGATTAGTGCCTTCGGCCTTCCTGCCTCGGCTTCCAGAGTAGCTGGAATTTCAGGCATGCACCACTGCACTTAGCTTGATGTAACAACTCGATATTTTGCTGGCCGTGGATTATGTTTTTGGCTTAAATTTACATTTAAAAAAAATATCATCTTGTGGCCTGGAGAAATAGCTCAGGGGTGAGCATTTTGCCTGCGCATGAGAGGCCCTGGATTTTATCTCTAGTTCCCCTCAAGAAAAATACATAAAGCGGTTGTAGTACAAACAGGGTGCAGTCTGTGATCCCAGGGCTTGGAAGGCTGAGGCAGGAGGATCACCACAAGTTCAAGGTCAGACTGGCCTACATAGGGAGACCATTTTGATCAAAAGATCAAAACTAAACAAATAAAGCAACTGTATTACACTACAAATTGTTCCCATTGACTTTTTCTATTTTTCTGATGCATCCAAATTTCCCGCCAAAGGCAGGGCTCCCTCAGCTGGGCTTTCCCTGAACCCCTGGCACCCACACTCAGACCTGCTGGGTTGGCACCGGATCCAGCGGGGCCCACAGCTCTGCCGGGTCGGGAGGAGGGGAAGGCTGGGGGTGCTGGGCGGGCACTGACCCCAATCGTGAAGCTGAAGGGTGACCTCAGGCGAGCTCTCCGTCCGGTTGGCGACCCTGGACTCCACCCAGAACGTGACGTTACCGAACACAGACACCCCGTCCTGGTCGGAGAACTTCAAGCAGGTGGCGGAGCCCTCAGGGAAGGAGCAGCAGTCGGGGGTGCGGAGGCCGGAGGAGGGCGAGAGGCTGCAGGAGGTTGGTCTGCTGAGCTCGGGCTCTGTGCTGCCCCCGCCCCACCCTGGCCTTGTCTCCCTGCGTGGAGCCGGGGTTGAGCCCAGGGCCTTCACGCTGATCTCCGTCTTCAGCCTTTGGCCTGTATTTATTTTAAGACAGGGTCTTGCTAAATTTCTGGGTTTAAATATGTGATCCTTCTGCCTCAGCCTCATTGAACGGATAGGACTGCAGGATTTGACCCTTTCTAACCCTCTTTAGATTAATTCTCCAGACCCTGTGTTTTTTAGAATTCACCCAACGATTCAGAAATTTGAGAGACCCCAAAATCTCCTAGTATGGGCTGGTGCCCGTCAAAGGAAGAAATGGATGGCTGGACGGCTGGATGGCTGGGTGGGTGGGTAAGTGGGTGAATGGACGGATGGGTGGACGGGTCAGCGGATGGGGTAGGTGGATGCGCGGGTGAATTTTTTTTAAGATAGTGTCTCACCATGTAATTCAGGCTGGCCTTGACTCACTCTGTAACAAAGGCTGGCCTTGCACTCAGAGATCTTCCTGCCTCTGCCTCCCGAGTGCTTGATTACAGGTGAGCACCACCAAGCCCAGCTAAGGATGGGTGGGGGTGGGGGAAGGCGATGGTGAAGGAAAGACCCGTCTGGTGTGACTACCCGTGAACGTCGCCTCCTGTGAGGACACTCGAGGCAGACTTCACTCCGAGCCTGCAGCGTCCTCACCAGCTCCACAGGAGGTGTCTCGCTGGAGCCTGGGCGCCATTGTACCGCCAGGAACACTCGTAGTAACCCTCGCCGAACACTCGGTAGCAGCTCAGGTCCCTGGGGCCGGAGGTGGAGTCTGCAAGAGAGTCCTTAGGGCTCAGGGGCCCCAGAACAGGGCGCCCCACCCCCACCCCCACCCCCACCGACCCTGAGTCCCTCGGTCTGAGCATGCGCGCCCTGCCTCCGACCTGGCCCCGGGCCCCCAGCGTCTCCCCTCCTGCAGGTCCAGAGGCACCCCGAGTGGAGCCCAGGCCTCAGCCATGCAGGGCAAGCGCCCCCCACGGAGGGACACCCCAGATCTCCACATCCTGGCTTCTTCAGTACGGGCTGCTTGGCCGCGAGCCAAGCACAGCTACCTTCCCTTCTCCCCTCCTGTGCCCACGGCTGTCCTGCCCCGGAGGTGCGCAGTCCTCCATCTGTCCCGTGCCCGGGGGGAGCAGGCTCGAGCCACCCTGCTCTCTGCAACACGGAGGTGCTCGGCCGAGAATCCGGGGTGGGCCCACTGTGCTTCTCAGCCTTGCCTCAAACATCCCGACCCAGCGATACTCCTGCCTCAGCCTCCCCGAACAAGGTGAGCCCCACTAAGAGCCTCTCGACTCACGCTTCGAATGCAAGGTTGCAGTGGGATAAGGCAGGTCCGGTTGCCTCCGTGTGCAGCCTTGGCCCCAGTGCTCCTCTGACCTGCAGGCACCTGCGGAGACAACGCAGGGACAGTGATGCCCTCTGCCAGGCACAGGGGTGAGGCCAGGGCCCCGCCACAGGTTCTGCGCTCCAGGCTTCCCCCTCTGCCCCTGCTTCTCTGTGCGTGGAGTCACACCTGTGGAACCCTGGCCCCCAGTGGGACGGAGAAGTCCCCTGCGGTCGCCCTGGGCTGTCCGAGGGGCTCAGCACCTCCCCGGCCTCCCCTCCTCCCTCCCCCTGGGGCCCAGCCTCATCAGACGGAGGCCCACAGAGGGTCCCAGGCCCGGCCCAGCCCACAGCCCGCCCGCCCTGCGGCGGGCACGGCGGGGGCTGCGTGGAACTCACCGCCCTGCCCCCACAGCGAGGACAGCACGAGGCACAGCAGGGCCGCGGGCCGCCTCGTGGGCTCCATGCGCAGCCTGGGCCCCAGCAGCCCTGCCTCCTCCCAGAACGCGCAGAAGCTGAGCGAGAAAAGTGTCACATCTCCTCCCTCCAAGGGACAAAGCGAAAGAGCAACCCAGGAAGTCAGGGCGCCCGCAAAGCCGCTGTGGGTGATGACAGGGCTGAGCTGCTAGGGCAGGGCGCTGAGCGGGAACCCCGGCCCCCCGCTGCTGCTCGGGCTCCCCCGGGCCTGCAGCTCTCTTCCATCTCTGGCCTGGCTGTTCCCGAGTGTCCCTGGAGGGCCGCGGACCCATGCCTGGCCTCGGGGGACCAGTGTCAGGGGTGCGGAGGGCCGGGGGCCAGACACCCGGGCCCCACAGTGTGTGACCATGTGGGGGGAGAAATGTCCAGCACAGAGCCACGCGGTGGCCCAGGCCTGTGTTCCCAGTCACTCGGGAGGCTGAGACAGGAGGATGGCAAATTTGAACCCACCTGGGCAACTTACCTAAAAATTGATCAGTAATTAAATTTTTGAAAAGTAGTGAATTTTCAGATGTATGTTTTCCACAAAGGGAAGCTCTTCATGGCGTCCCAGGGCACTGGGGTGAGGATTTGGGGAGACAGAGGCTCAGGCAGGCAGACCCAGGCTTGGGCGCCCTTCTCCAGCTAAGTGTGCACACAGGAACAGCCGCACTGGCCAGGGCCAGGCACCCGAGGGTATGAGGTCAGCGCCTGCAGGACAAAGGCACAGTGTCCTGCTCCTGGCACAGCGGGCGCAGGGACCCCGTGACCCTGCCTGGAGCCGCCTTGCTGGCCAGGGTGGGGCGGGAGGGTGAAGAGGGTGGGAGCAAAGGGGGCCAGAAAGGCAGGGATGGAGTGCCAGGCCGGGGGCACGCACCGTCTTTCCAGCTCCTCAGGAGGCTGAGGCAGGAGGATCTCAAGTCCTGAGGCCAGGCCAGGCAACGCAGGGAGATGCTATCTTAAGTTAAAAAAAAAAAAGAAAAGAAAAGACAGTCGGAGCTTGTGCCAAACTTGTGCCCCTCTTTACGCTCCTGAGACCCTGCCACCATCCTGGGCACCCTGTAACCAGTCCCATTTCATGCTCGGGACACTGAGTCCAGCGCTGCCTGCAGGCCACCTGGGGCTCTACCTGAAGGCCAGGAGATGGTTTCCAACAGCCCCAAGGGTGCCAAGCCCTGCCCAACGCTCACTCCACACCACAAAGCTGAGCTCTCCCAGGCCTCAGTTTCCCCTCCTGCTGTGTGCACCCCCGCCGTGGCCTCTGTCCCCTCCCGCCTCCCTCCAGTACCCCAGGTCGGATGGGCGCTGGCGAGGGAGGCCCCCCAGCTCACAGGTGCGGAGGGGCATCTCCAGGCAGACAAGCCGGCCAGGTGGGCATGAGGGAGCCCAGGCAGGTGTGACCGAGCCCCCCATTTCTGGAGGGCACAGCCTGAGCTCCGCGGCACCCTGGCCTGCCCGCCCGCTGCCCTGCCCGCCCGCTGCCCCCTTCTGGGTCCTCCTGAGCTGGATCTGCCCCGGTTTCACTGGGGGAGGGCCGAGCAGGAAGCAGCAGGTCACAGGGCCGGAAACCCTGATGGAGCAACCGCAAAGCGTCCCCACCCCCCGGGCTTCTGCCTCCTCCTCCAGGAAGGGACCTAAACCTAAGCCCAAAGAAAGCTGAGCCCCCTTCCGTAAGGCCAAAGGGTTATCCACGTAGGGCTTTGCAGGATGGATAGGAATTGGCAGTTCATTTAATAAACACACTTATCACCATCTTATTCAATTAGGACTTTCCAGTGGCTGGATCACTTTAGATTTTTAAAGAATTCAAAGAAAGATGTCAAGAAAAACTCTGTCATCAGCCACATTCCCTGGCCCCCTCACAGACATGAAAGAGGGTTCTTGACCCGCGGCGCCATTGGGAGGTGCGGGCCCTTTAAGAGGCGGGGCCTAATGGAAGTGGCGTCATTGGGCTTGGCCTTGAGGAGCGAGGGACCCCAGCTCTGTCCCGATTTGACTTTGCACCTTGGCCTGGGGGGGAGGGTAAGATATCCCTTCTCCACCAGGATGGACCAGAGTAGCCAGACAGGCTGCCTTGGGCTGAAACCTCTGAGACTTTGGGCCAAGATAAGTCTTTCTTCTTTCTAAACTGATTGTCTCGGCTATTTTGTCATAGTGAAGGAATGCTGACAGGCGGACATGTCGTGCACAAGAAAGAATGTGTTTGTTCATTCCATCAATGAAATTTGAGCCTGAGAAAGCCAAAGAGAATATGGAATATGAAGGACACAGGTCTTCACCATGGCAATTTTTCAGTCAATCAACAAACACTCCTTGCTGCCCACAGAGGTATTAGGGAGGGATCGCTAGCCAGGCTTCCTTTAGGTGGACAAGGGGAATTTGAGACGTCACTGGTCCTGGGCCCTCCAGCAGCTCCTACCTGCCTGGGGTCCCAGGAATCCCCTTCTGTCAAAGTCCCAACGCATGGTCTGATTGGCTGAGAGCCTGGGTCACAAGTCCACCTTGAGCCAGTCACAAGGGGTGACCCTCTGTGCAGTGTCCTTCCTAACCCGGAGTAGGCGCGAACTTCCGGGCAGAACCAGCTAGAATGAGAGCTGGTCAGGGTGAGATCCGAGCCTCCCATCTCTTGAAGGAATCGAGTAGGACCAGAAGTTCACCGACGGCGCCAGACAGCCAGGGAAGCCAGTGGACACGTCATTCAACCGCACCTGTGCCCCCACGGCGGGAGACACGCTCGCACTGAGAAATTATTCATTGTTTGTTGAAAGCAGGTTTAACTGGGCGGCTGCTTCAGAAAACAATCTGGGAGCTTGCCATAAATTTAAAACTTAGAAGTAACATACGGTCTAGGAATCACTTCCAGGTACGTCCGGGAGAGAAATGAGACTCGTTCCCCAGAAACCATGTACTTCGCAAAAGAGAGCGGGGCCGGGGATGAAGCTCAGTGGTGTCCCGCCTCGCAAGGACAAGGTCCTGAGTTGGATCCCTCAGGGGTGGGGGTGCCATTCCTAGCAACTCTCTTCCCAGGAGTTGAGTGAAGGAACCTCAAATGATGCTCAGTGTGAGCCGATCCAGGCACACACTGGAATATTACCTGGCCCTGAACAAGGACAAAGCTCTGATATTTACTACCAAGTGGGTGAATCTTAAAAACCATGACCCGGAGGGAAAGAAGCTTGACATAAGAGGCCACATCGCCACACAGAAGGTCCCACAAGCCGGGGGTGGGGTAGGAGGAGTGACCTCTGGCGGAAGCAGAGTTTCTTTTGTGAAGAATTTTGGTGGAATCTTATTCTTTTAAAACGACTGGGGATGACATAATGGCACACATCTGTGACCCCAGCACTGTTGGCTGAGGCAGAACGATCTCTTCAAGTTTGAGGCCAGCCTAGACTGCAGAGTGAGTTCAAGACTAACCTGGACTATGTGCCAAGATCTTGTCTCAAAAACAAAAATGAACAGCGTTTTATTTATCATGAATATCTTCATTATCTTCAGCGCTCCATACTGAGAAAAAACCCCGTAATCTTACTGAGCTATATCTCCAACCTTGTTTTGGTAATTTTTTTGAAACAGGATCTCGCTTTGTAGTTCAGGCTGGCCTCAAACCCACAGCAATCCTCCTGCCTCTGCCTCCTGAGTGCTGCGATTATAGGCTTGAGCCTCTACCCCCGGCACTGTCATATGTGATACCAGGGTTCAAATTTAGGACCTCGTGCTTCCAAGGCAGATGCCAGAATCACCGAGCTAAATCCCTGGCCCTTTTATTTTTAATTTTGAGACAGTGTCTCACTAAGTCATTCATTTGGACTGGCTAGGGTCCACGTTGAGATCCTCCTGCCTCGGCCTACCAGACTGCTGGCTCCTGGTGTGCAGCACGTCAGCCAGCTAACACCAAGGTGTGGAGATGTCATTCGAAGGCCGTGTTTAATCCCAGTATACACACACACACACACACACATACAATTCTGCTAAAATACTGTTTCCCACGAGTTTAAATATCACATGGCTTCTCTTATACAAGAACCCCAAAGTTTAAACAGAGAGAATAAGACCAATACAAGGAAGCAAGGAGATCATTCCCTTCCTCTCCTCACTTCTGGAAAGATTCACTGGAAAAAATGTTTACTCCTTTTGGGTGTGGTGATGCATGCCTGTGATCGCAGCATGAGGGAGGCTGAGGCAGGAAGACTGCCATAGTGTAAGCCCAGCCTGGACTGCATAGTTCAAGGACAGCCTGGACACTGCCTCAAGACCAACAACAACAAAATGTTTATTTCTGTGCTTTGCGGCTGGACAGGGCCTGGAGGGGCGGGGCCAGCTCCCCACGGGGGACCTTCCCTCTGGGCCGGGAGGGGGCGGGGCCATGGCGTCAGCTGACCGGATTGGCCAATACCGCTCGGTGGCGGGGCCCGGCAGTCCGGGGCGGGGTCGGGGGCGGGGCCGGCGCGGACAGCGGGCCATGGACGAGCCGAGTCTCCTGCGGCGCCGCGGGCTCCAGGTGAGGCCCCTGCGCGGGCGGGCGGGCGGTGTAGGCAGGGCGGGGTGGACCTGCTGGGCCCGGGCGGGGCCCCCACGGCGAGCCGGGAAACTGAGGCAGGGGGCGGGGCGCGCCCTCTGCACGATGCTTCTCCAAGTTCTTTACCTGCGAAGAGAAAGGGGCTGTCCCCAGGGGACGCGCGGGGAAACTGAGGCTGCAGGCGAGGGCCGGGTGCGCATGGGCTCGGCTCCCCCAGCCGCGGGACCTGTCTAAGGGGATCCGCGGCAGCCTGAGCCCTGCGCCCGGCGCCACCATATGTTCGGGCTGCGTGAGCCGTGCTGGGGCTTCGAGAGTCAGGGCCAGCGTGGTCCCTGCCTGCGGCGCCCGCGCCACTGCACCGGCCGGGGTCCCCTCTGCGGGGACCGAGCAGCGGGGGCTGCCCAGGCGTCCACCCGTCAGATGAAGAAACCGAGGCTGGGGCTGGGAAAGTTACCCGCCGGACCCCCTTGGCTTCCTCTGCGGCCTGGGGATGGCACGGGGCCCCCAGTCCTTTCCCAGCCTCTGTCTAGCCAGCTCTAGGTCCGCTGGAGGAGGCGATGCCTCTTTTGGAGTTGCCGGGGGTAGGAGAGCCTTTTGCCCTGTCTCTCCATCTGTAACATCTGTGCCCGGGAAGTAAGATCCGGGTGTTCTGTTCAGGGTTAGGTGGAACGCCAGAAGTCACCAGGTGGGCAGGTCGGGAACCTGCCTCTCCTCCGTCAGACACGTCCACAGAGCGCCCTGCCGGGAGGTGGTGACAGGCAAGACCCTGGCCCTGCCGGGCCTGGTGCAGTGCGTCTGGGGGAAAGGCTGAGCGAAGCCAGGCCTGCAGGAGAGTGGGCAGGTGGGGGTCGGAGTCTAGGGCTCAAATCTCTGGACCGGGCTGCAGGATTTGGAACCTGGGGAGCCATGTAAGGCGTGGCAGGGCCTCGGGTCGGATCCTCCCCCCAGGGCACAATGGGGGCTCCCAGGCCGAGGCAGAAGAAGGGGCCTGGCAGTGGCGAGGTGGGAGAGGGGAGGAGGAGGTGGGATACTGGCGAGCAGTGAGGGGCGGCCTTGCCTGGAGCCCCAGTTAGATGCGTACCCCGCCCTCGGCCTCTTAAAATAGAGAAGCCGCCTCCGGGTTGGAGAATGGGGGCGCTGCTGACGTCAGGAAATGGGACCTGTTCCATGGGGGGTGGATTTTCCAGATGACAGGTCCTACGTGACCAGAGGAGAAACTGAGGCACAGCAGCACAAAAGCACTGTCCAGGCCTCACTTGGTAGGGGGCAGGATTGGAACCCAGCGAGGCCAGCTCACCCTCCAGACTCATCCAGCGCTGGCTGCACCCCGGGTGGCAGAGGGCTGCCGGCCCCCGGGGATGCTGGAGCAGGTGCAAAGGCCCAGAGGCAGAAACCTTGTTTACAGGACCAGTAGACTGAAGGTGCTTTGTGGTGTGACACTAGACAGGGTGGCTGGCCAGTGGAGTACTGACGATGAAGAGGCTGGACCTTCTCCCAGGGGTCATGGGGAGCCACGGAAGGCAGCACAGTCAGGGAGGGTGCACTCATATCTGTAGGCCGGAAAGAGCCCCGTGCAGCCAGTAGGCACAGAGACGAGGTCAGGAAGCCGAGAAGACAGGAATAAAGGTCAAAGTGGGCGAAGATTAAAGCAATTATAAAATAGTACTGAACCAACGGTTCTTATTAACAGAAGGAGCACCGTGTGTGTGTGTTTAATTCTCCTCTGGCCAGAGTGGTTGACGCTGTCTTAGCTGCATTTTTCAGAGAGGAGAAACAGGCTCAGAGAGAATACAAGTGGGAGTGGAGACAGCAGGAATGCTAAGTGATCTGGCTGAGGCTGCAGAAAGTCAAGCCCTTGACCTTGACCTCTGGTCCCACCCTGCCGTTCACTGGAGCCCCCCATCGAGGGAGGGCATCCCAGCCAATTGGGTGGCAGCTGCTCCTGAGAGCCAGTCCGATTTCCTGGAGGTCAGTGAATTCACAAAAGCTGGAGGACTCAAACAGGTGGTGATTGGACAATAGCATGGGGATCCTGTCCAGTCACATTGCAGCTAAGCAAGGCTTGGTGACTGGCTGTCTGCTGAGAAGTCTTAGCCCCGACTCAACGGTTTGCCTTGGTAGAACAGGCCCGGACCAGTTTGGGTGCAATTTAGTGTTGTGTGTGATCCGGGGTGGAAGGTGCCACAGGCCTGTCATCCCAGCACTCAGGACCACAGCAAGCCGAAGACCAGCTGAGCTAGACCCTGTCCCAAAACAAAACAAACAAAACCCCATAAGATAATCTTATTATTATTCTCACCATCTTCCACCGCAGGACAGAATTTCAAAACACCAGCTCGCGTGCCTCGCTGCGGGCCAGGAGCTCAGAGGGCCCACTCTGGGCAGCGGCGTGGCCTGGGTCTGCTTCGCCTCCTCCTGCGGGAAGCCCTCTGGCCGTAGTCAGTGTTGGTTCCCAGCGGGCTCCACCATATGCCCACGCCCTGCGCTGCCGGCCAGGAGGGACCACGCAGGGCGGAGCACAGGGCGTGGGCAGAGAGGGCTCTGGAGGGCTCACGCTCGCCCCTCCCCGAGTCTGCGCGTGATCCCTCCCACCGTGCCTGTAACTGGCCCTTTCCCAAGACGCTGAGGCCGAGGCCCGGGACTCCTTGTAGGGGTCACACCCAGGACAGCTGGAGTGGGAACCGCGACTGCAGGACCCTGGCAGGCCCCGCCAGGGTGAGGGCAGCGGACAGCTGGCCCTGCTGGGTTTGAACCCTTCTGTGTCGAGCTGGACAGTGGGTGGAGCTGGTACAAGATCCCACAGCGATTTAGGAGGCAGAGAGGAGAGTCTGAGGCCTTGGTGGCCGTGGCGATGGCTCCTGACGTGCCTCTCCTGAACGGTAGTGACCACACTGTCGCCAGAGGGTCGGGTCGCGCGACCCTCAAGCAGACAGGGTGACCTCGGAGCCGGAGATCGTTCTCCTCCTGTCCTAAAGGCTCGGTTTTCTGAGCCCGGGGTGGCTGGGGTCAGGCCTGAGGGTGACGTCTCCCAAGCAAGCCTCAGCAGCCCTTCCCCGCTTCCCTTGCGGGGAGACCCTGCCGCCCCCTCCAGCCGGGTAGTCCAGCTCCTGGCAGCTTCCGGCCCCTCTAATTGGCTGCAGGGGTTGATGACGTCATGGTTGCCATGGCGAACACCAGCATCAGGACGTGGGCAGTCTGGAGCCCACTGAGGTAAAAATAGCCCTGTGTCCCCAACGTGGCCGCCCCAATGTGTGTGCTTGGGAGGGTCCCCGACCCGGCTTCTCGCTCCGCCTCCACGGAGAAGTGTGGGCAGCCGGCTTCCCCCAGAGCCTCGGTGTCCCAGCCTGTAACCAGCCCTTACGTAGGTAGGTGCAGAGTAGTAGGCGCGTTATAAGCCCGGAACCCCCCTGATGTTAACCCCAAGTTTCAGATGGAGAAACTGAGGTAAGGCATCCCCAGTCCCTCGCTTATCAAGACAGGAACAGACAGTACAGAGATGTGGGTTGGAGCACCCCAGATTCGGAAGTTCAGCTGCACAGACTTTCAGAATTTGTGCCCGTGGACGCCAAGCCCGGGGATCTCTGCCCTCCGCGGGGAAGCCACCACCCGGTATCCACCGGGCCTACACAAGGAAGGCTCGCCCGGCATGGTGGCACCTGCCTGTCATCTTGGTACTCCAGAGGCTGAGGCAGGAGAATCGTCTTGAGTTTGAGGGCAGCCTTGGCTCCATAGAGAGTTCAAGGCCATCTTGGACTATACAGTGAGACCCTGTCTCAAAAACTTTTTTTTTTTTTTTAAGGAGGTTGGGTCAGGGATTTAGCTTGTTCTTGCCTCCTACGCACAAAGTCCTGAGTCCGCAAAATAAATAAAAATTTAAAAAGAGAGCAAGATCGGCACCTGCAGCCCTGCCTGAGGCTGTACAGGCGCCTTGGATTTTAGGCATTGGCCGGCAGGGCCACGCACCGGGGAACCACCTGGATTTCTCCCTTCCTCATCCGGGTTCGTTTTAAGCCACTCTGATATGTTTTTGATTTTTATTTTGTTTAGTTTTAGTTTTTTTGAGACAGGGTCTCGCTTTGTAGTTCAGGCTGGCCTTGAGCTCACTATGTAGCCCAGGTGAACCTTGAACTCACAGCAATCCTCCTGCCTCTGCCTCCCGAGTGCTGGGATGACAGGCGTCAGCCACCATGCCCAGCTTCTTCTGGGTGTTCGAGACAGAGCTTCGCCCTTTAGTCCAGACTGCCTCCACTCTTAGCGATCATCCTGCCTTGGCCTCGAAAGTGCTGGAATTATAGGCGTGCGCCACCGCAACCGACCTGATATTTTCCTTGACCAGTAGAATTTATTTCTTCATCTTTATGTTTTCTGTGGCACTGCGGGTTGAACACAAGCCCTCTGCACTGAGCTCCATCCACAGCACATTGATATTTTATTTTGAGATAGGGTCTTGTGAAGCCATTAAGCTACCTGGGCCGAACTGAGATTTGCAGTGCTCCTACCTCAGCCTCCCAGAGAGCTGGGATAACAGGCTTGTCTCACCATGCCCAGCGTGGCTGAATTCATTTTAAATAAAAGTGTTTTTGAAACCAGGTAGGGTGGTGCACCCCAGTGATTGCAGCACTTGGGAGGCTGAGGCAGGAGAATCCCACGAGTTCAAGGCCAGCCTGGGCTACATAGTGAGGCCTCATCTCGGAAAACACGGATTTGCTGGTGAAGGAGATAGACTGGAGTGCAGGGGAAAGGATGCCTGAGCTGAGGCCTGAAATGTGAGCCACAGTTCTTGGGCAGGAAGAGAGGGCACGAGATGCAAAGGCCTGAGGCTGGAAGCCTCCCAAGAGCTGATTTGGGGATGTGATAGGTCAAAGGTTAGAGTTCAAAAGGCATGACTTCTTGGGAATGACTCAAGTCTTTCTTTTGTTTCAGAAGGAGCTGAGCCTGCCACGCCGGGGACGAGGGTGAGTCCCCCTGCGGCCGGGCGGGAACGGGGAGCTGGGCAGGCCGAGGTCCTGGCAGCAGACTGTGAGCTTACTCAGTAATGACTGTGCTTCTCACCTGATCCTCCCTGGTAGTCACCTAGCGGCTTCACAAGCATCTCACTTGGCGGTTACCAACAGCCTGGGAAACCCCGCTGGTATGCAAATATATGCAAATGAGGGATTGGAGACGTAGAGGCGTTGCTCACAGGGTTTAAGGGCACCAGCTTGGAATGAGAGGCTTTCCGTCTAGCCCAAGTCCCCTGGTTCTGGCTGGGTTGCCTCTTGTGACAGGGACAACACTTCTTTTCAGGGCCCACGAGGAGAAAATAGTCTTGCTTGGGCTCAGGTGGACGTTCCTGTAGGGTGGCATTTTTGGACCTCCCTAAGCGGAAAGAGTGCTTCGCTTGCCCTCTTCCCGGTTTCCTGGTGCGGGACACCAAAGCCCAGACTCCCAGGGGCCCACCTTGTGCTGGCTGATGGTCTGGAGATATATGCGTGCGACACCCCACGTTTGCGGCACGCGGACAACCCGGGTTTGGGTGGAATCACTCTGCAAAGGCTCAGTGTACACTGACTGGGTGCCTGACCCCGCTGGGGGCCCAGACACAAGTCTGTGCCAGAGCCTCCTTCCCAGGAGGAGACCGCAGAGTGAGGTTTGCAGAGGAGAAATTAAACAGAAGAGGAGACTGGGCGATTCATTCCATTGCGTGGGGTCTCCATAGGACGAGGCAGCTTTGGGCCTTTGATCTGCCGGGGCATCTGGGAATTTGCGATGGCTGGCATGGCACGGGGGCACGACACACAAAAAAGGCCTGTGGCAGGTGGCAGAGTGGCATTCCAGATCAGCGTGGAGTTGAGAGCTAGAGGCAGTGGCAAAGCAGGTGGAAGGAGAGCTCGGGGAAGGGTCGGGCCGGCCCCAACGCCTGGCCATCTGCTCCTGCTGGCCTGGGGCTGGCCAGCTGCTGGGGCGGGTCTCAGACATTGCCCTGGCCTTTGCCCATTGCTGGGGGCAGGGTGGTGGCCGGCCAGTCAACCTCACAGGGCAAAGTCCGGGGCCACGGGGCAGGACCTACCGAGACTACCAGGAGTCCGCTCCCTCTCTCTCCTGCGCCCGCCCTCCCTCGCTTGCCGGCCGCCTGGCTGGGACCCCTGGGCTTCAAGGGTGTTGGAGATGGACAGAAGATCTGTAACAGAGAAGGGGGATCGCGGTTGGGGTCCAGGGACAGCCTCAAGGAGAAACCGGGCCGTGGGGACACTGGGACGTAGTAGCAGGAACACGTTTCGGTCGGGCCAGGACGCGGGCGCAGCAAGCTGGGGGCCCAGTGTGCGAAGTCCCCGGGTCTCCGCGACAACGGAGGTGGGAAAGCAGGGCGGTGATGGAGCAATCGAGCCACAGAGGCCGGGCCGCCCTTCCCTTCCGGCCGCGAGCCTCAGGCGTCTGCCCAGCGGCTTGTGGGTCCCACCCGGGAAAGGGGCGCCCCCGCGCGGGTCTCTGCGCATCGCAACCCCTCCCGCCACGCTAGCCAGCGCGCAGGTGCCAGCTCTGGGCCCCGCCCCTCTGGGGGTGGAGTCATATTTAACCCCGCCTCTCACAGACGGAAGATTCCTTTTTCCACCCATTAATGGGCGGGGCCGTCTTATCCCCGCCCCACTAAGGGCGTTGTCTGCGCTCGCTCCGCCCACAAGGGGGGCCTAGTCCGCCTCGGCCCGCCCCACTAGAGGCGGAGCCAGTGTACCGGCGCCGGGCCACGCACCGCCCACCACCGCCGCCGCCCGCCGATCGCGCCACGGTCTGGGCCAGGGCCTCCCGCAGGGCGTCGGCAGCTGGCGGTGTAGACGCGGGTAGCTTCGTCATGAAGTCCCGCAGGGAGAAGCTGCACATCCCGGCCCTGACCCTCGAGTGAGTGCCCCGCGGGGCGTGGGGACGCAGGAGGACCCGGACAGAGCCCTGCCGGCGTCCCCGCGCTGCCTCCAGGGAGCCCTCCCGGTGCCCCGCGGTTGGATCCCGATCGGGCCGCCTGCGGGGCACCAGCGGGTCACGGCTGCCTCTCTCTTCGCAGTCTGTCCCCAAGCAGCCAGAGCCCAGCGCTGCTGAGCCCCAGCAGCCCCTGCAGCCCCTGCAGCCCTTCGCTGGGCCTGCACCTGTGGAGGTGAGTGACGCGTGGCCTCAGCTTTCCGTCCGCGCAGCCCTGCTGCCGCCTCGGGCGTGGCGGGACGCTGCCCCTCGGCCAGCCGGCAGGTCCTATCTCCAACAGGTGGCCGGGCGAAGCCGAAACTCCAGCTGTGGCCTGCGGACCGAGGGCAGGTGCGGGGTTCCCAGGGGCCGAGAGCTGGGCGGGACCAGGGTGCGCAGCCAGGCTCAGAGTCCAGCGTGTCTCGGCTGAGCAGGCCTGTGGAGGGTGACGGCTCCCTCCACCGCTGCCTCGGTCCTGGGTCTCACCTGGCTCCCGGAGCGAGCACCGTGGGCTCCTCGTAGATTGCGTTTGGCAGTCATTGATACCTTAGTATGAATACGCCGCTTAGCTGTTTCCTTGGCTTTTAAAGAGAAGAGAGAAATATGGGGCTTGGCAGCAGCCAGGCAAACAGCAGGCGCCTAGTGCTTAGTGGGTGTGTACTGCGTGCCAGCTGCTCAGAGCAGAGATGTGAGCAGAGGAAGGCTTCTCCTAGGGGTTCTCAGTCCCCCGGGGAGGCGACGATGGACACGGGAGCGGAGAGCTGAGACACGTCCGAGTGGGGACCTGTGATGTGTGAGCCGCGCTGAGGCTGAGGCCAGGGGAGGGTGGAAGCCAGCCAGTGCCGACTGCCCGTGCAAAGGCCCGGGGGCAGGAGGGAGGTTTATAGTCTCTGCAGCTGCCTGGACAGGGAGGTCTGTGGGCAGGGAAAAGTGCGTGCTAAGGTGGGAGACAGGTAGAGACGCATCCGGGCCAAGAGTGGCCGAGCACAGGGACCCCGAGCCGCAGGCGGCACCAGCTCCACTCCACACGACGGGACACCTGAGTGGGCCACCCAGAGCCCCTGGCGGTGTCGGGCTACTGCCCTGAATCCTCGGCCTCTGCCAGGCTGGGCAGCGTGAGTGGGAGGGACTTCAGTTGCCCGAGACTCAGTGTGTTGTACTAAGAGGAAATGGAGGCAGAGTTTGGGGCTGGTCACAGCCGCCACTCGCCACCAGGGGGCAGCAGAGCCACCCTAGCTGGGGTCAGGCTAGGAAACGGATCCCATTCCAGGGTCTCGGCTCTGAGCCCGAGGGAGCATCACAGACGTCTCGCTTGGCTTGTGTAGCAGCCCTTGACATCTTAGTATGAATGAACCGCTCAGGTCCGAGCAGTAAGCCGTCACCGGCCATCTGGATGTAGGCCGGGTGGCTTCAGGTGCTTTGCACCTGCTACGCCCCCAGCCCCGAGCTCCGCTCTTCTCTGAAGCCTGTCCGCTGGTCTGTACCAGGCCCTTACGTGGGAGGACTTCCTGACCACCCCCTGCCCCGCGATCCCACACATCCATCGCTTCTTCGTGTCTGTTCCGGAGCCCCTCGGGGGTGTGATTCCCCGTGTCTTCTTGTGGATCGCTGAGTTGTTACTTTTTTTTTAAAGACAGGGTGTCACTATGTAGCCTAGACTGTCCTGGAACTCATGGTAGTTCTCCTGCCTCAGCCTCCGGAGTTCTGGGACGACAGGGGTGCACCACGCCTGGCTGCTGAGTATTTTTTTGAGACAGGATCTCCCTTTGTAGTTCAGGCTGGCCCTGAGCTCAGCCTCCAGCTCACATCACAGCAATCCTCCTGCCTCTGCCTCCCGAGTGCTGGGATGACAGGCGTGAACCACCACGCCCGGCACCGTGGTATGTGGTACTGACTGCTGCTGTGCATGATTCTGCACACCCAGTATGGTATGTGGTTACTGGGGATCTAACCCGGGTCCTTGCTTTTGCAAGACATGCGCCAGAACCACAGCTAAATCCCCGGCCATGAGTGGTTTCTAATGTACACAGCCTGGATGAAGTTTCCGTGGAGAGGGGGTTCTGTGGGGAGGGGCGGCAGCGCTGGCAGTGCCAAGGCAGGAGGAAGGGATTTCTAACTTGAGCAAGGGCGGCAGGGCAGGAGAGGCAGGGACAGCACGTAGGCAGAGCCTACCTGGACTGACAGGTTACATGGCCGGGTCAGTACACCCACCTGGGACCTGGTTACGACAGCCCCTAGCATGTCGGAGAGAAGCAAACGTGGAGGTCACAGAGTCCCCAGTGTCCAGAGCTTCGCACAGCAGCAGTGTTCAGAGAGGGCACCGGGAGCCTGGGGGAGTGTGGGAGGGCGCCCTCCGGTGAGCACTGCAGACCTTGCGTCCAGGGCTGGCTTCGGCCGAGCTGCAGCCCCGGAACCTGTTCTCGTGTGAGGAGCAGGCCGGACGGAGCACGGGAGGCGCGGGCGATGGGTAAAGCAGGGCAGGGCCTGTCGCGGGTGCCTGTGGCTGTGTTCTGCTCAGAAGTGGCTCCCGAGTCAGGTGATGACAGCCTGTAGGGTACAGGCTTCGTCTGCAGAACCAGGAGGTTGTAACCAGGGAGCCACTCCTGTCCCTGGGCTTCATGGGTCCCCTTGGGCCGGAAACAGGTCCCATGCCGGGTGTGGTAGCGCATGCTTGTCATCCAGCACTCTCTGTGAGGCTGAGGCAGGAGGGTTGCAAGTTGGAGCCCAGCTTGGGCAATTTAGTGACTTAGCGAGATAATGCCCCCAAATAAAAACTTGAACAAGGGGTAGGGATGTCCCTCAGTGTGAAGGCCCTAGGTTCAATTCCCAGGACCGAAAAAAAGAAAAACGCAGGCCCCAAATCTATAGACTTTTCTTCATTCCCCATGGTAATGTAGACGTCGGTGTCCCCCAGCACTGCCCCGGCCCCTCCCCGCCCTCCTGCCCCTCTCCTGTGCCCTCTGCTGTCCAGGGCACACACAGGTGGAATCACACCCGCTGTGCTCCGGCAGCGCCTCCCCAGCGGCAGTGTCCGCTCCTCTGCCAGCCCCTGGCCTCACTCTGCATCTCACTGTCGCTTTGTGTCGTTGCCGCGCCTTCCGTGCCCCACAGCCCAGAGCACGCCCTTCGGTTTGGTTTGGTTTTGAGACGGGGTCTCACGACAGAACTCAGGCTGATCCTCCTGCCTCTGCCTCCCCAGCGCTGGGATGTCTGGCACGGAGACCACAGCCTTGAGGACAGAGGATTGGCGGTCCCGGTCCGGGCCAGCTCCCGGGCCCCCGCCCGAGCAGACACACCGTGAGCGCGCAGTCCCCTCGGTGCGTGAGCTCTGGGCCTGGGAGACCTTCGGAGGAGGATGAGGACACCAGGGGCGCCCTGGGCGTGGAGGGGACACAGCAGAGCTTGTGATTCGCAACAGGGAGGGGTAACGGCCACACGCGGTGGCAGCACCCGCTTGTGCCTCAGTTTCCTCGGAGTTAGTCCGATGTTCACTTGCATTTAAGGACAGTGACAGGTGCGCGACCGCCCTTTTCCGCAGAAACAAGAGGGCCACGGGGTCCTGTCGTCACACACGGGGCGCTCTGATTCCGCTGGCACCGCCGTCAGTGCTGGCCAGGTCCTGGCAGGGCGGGGCCCCCAAGAGACCCCAGTTGAGGAAGGCCGAGCCGGCCAAACCCAATACGGTGCAGTGCGGCCGGGGAACTGGATGTTGCCCCTCGAGATTCAAAGCGAAGGACCCGGGGTGGGCGTGGTAGCAGGAACAGGACCAGCTCGCTGGTTGGGTCTTGAATGCCGCGCTCATCGGGAGTCTGGACGGGGCGCGGGGGGGGGGGTGCCCCATTGGGATTTACCCAGCGAAGGGCCCGGCGGCAGGCGCCGCCAGTGCCCCGCCCCCGCCGCCCGCCTGCCCTGGCAACGCCCCGCCCCGCCGCCCGCGGCCCCGGCAACGCCCCGCCCTAACACCCTCAGTCTTAGCAACGCCCCGCCTACTCGCCCTCGGCTTCGCTTCCTGGTCGTCGGCCCCGCCCCCAGGCCAGGCCCCGCCCCCGTCTCCCCGGGCGGGGTCCCGGACCGCGCTCCGGAGCGCGCTTCCTCCCGCGGCGCCCCCCGCCGCCCCCGCCCCCCGCCCGCCCGGTTCGCGGGGCTCCGGGCCGATCCCGCTGCAGGGTCGTGCCCCGCCCTGCCTGCTGCGCCCCCGCGAGTCCCGGGCCTCGGGAGGCGGCGGCGGCGGCACAAAGGGAAGCAGCATGTCCGACCCCAGCTACTGGACGGCGGTGGCGGCCCCCGGGCACCGCAGCCGCCTGGCCAAGGGCGCGCTGCTGCAGCGCTCCAAGAGGTAGGGGACCCGGGCGTCCCCGCGGCGTGGTGGATCCTTGGGGCCACCGCGGAGGGCGGGGGCGGTGGGGTGTCGGGGTCCCAGCGCCGTCTCCGCCCCTGATCCCCGAGAGATTTTCCGCCTACCTGCGGGATCACAGCCGGTGGGACCCAGTTGGGATTCGAACCCTTAGCTCAGGGCGCATGAAGCTTGGAAACTGAGGCACTAGGTCCTGGGCCGCTCGACGGAGACGTTGGCTCCAGAGCAAACGTCTGCTGGGAGGCTGTGTGTGGATGGAGAAGGAGCGCCTGGATAGCGGCTCTCCCCAGGCCGGTCGGGGGGCAGGCTCCTGGAACCTGGGTCCCTCTTTGGACACCTGACAGGCTAGGGTAGAGCTGTGGACTCCACCGACCGCCTGTGCAGGGCTGTGTGGCCTCGGGGAGCAGCTCAACCTCTCTGTGCTTGGTCGGTCAGCCAGGCCAAGTCTGGGCAAGGGGGCCACTAAATCCCAAATCCAGATGAGGGTTCAGCCCTCAAGCTGGGAGGCATCTGAGGGCATGGCACAGATGGGGGCGCAGGAAGTGGTCACAGCCCCGCTTCCTGAGTCTCAGGCTCTGTGGGTCCCAGCTGCAGGAGGAGGCCGTGAAATGTCGGCCCCAAGTCCAGGCCGCCCGCCAGCAGGGAGGGCTGTGTAGACAGTGGGCACCTAGTAGGCGCTCAGGAAGTGAGCAGGTGAAGCCCGATGACCCGTGGAGACCCCAGCTGGGCGTTGGGTTCAAGGCCAGCAGTGGGGTGCAGTGAGGGGCTCCGGCGGAGGATGTGGCGGGGAGGCGGCGCATGCACGTGTGCCGCGTGGGGGAGGACAGCAGGAAGTCTGGCAGGAGCCTGCAGTTTTCACTTTTGCTTCAGCACCTCAGGCTAGGGGTCCACAGTCCCTGTGCCCGGGCGCGGTGGCACACACCTGCGGTCAGCACTCCCGAGGCTGAGGCAGGAGAACTGCCGTGAGTTTGAGGCAGCCTGGGCTGCACAGTGAGGT
Organism: Petromus typicus; assembly: GCA_004026965.1. Lineage (NCBI taxonomy): Eukaryota > Metazoa > Chordata > Mammalia > Rodentia > Petromuridae > Petromus > Petromus typicus. The sequence goes on along the minus strand of PVIR01003304.1, from coordinate 64,322 downwards.
CAAGGCTAGCATGAACTGCGGAGCTGGACCGCCCCTCAAAAACGAACAAAAAATAATCCCTGTGGCTGCTGGTGTTGGAGGCTTCCATTCTCCAGTTTGGTCTCCTGCCCCTGGGGGTCTCGCTGGGAATGCTGCTCCCCAAGAGCACCACCCTGTCTGGAGAGGCAGAACAACACAGGTCCCCACAGGGGCTCAAGTCCCAGCACCCGCGTGACATCACACCAAATCTCCCACCACCCTCTGAGGCACATGCGTGGGGAAACTGAGGCCAGAGGCAGCCTGTGTGGAGCTGTGGACAGGCGGGGCCTCCCCTCCCAACACCTTCTCCTGAGCTGCTTTCTGGCAGTGCTGTCCCCGCTCTGGGCCACCCCTGTCGCCCGAGGCCCAGGGCCGTCTCCCTGCCTGCGCCAGCTCCGAGCTGCGTTGGCAGCCGCGTGGGTGAAGCCTGTCAGGCTGAGCCAGCCGTTGCCGAGCGACCGCTGGGGGGGCCCCGGAGCCCCAAGTCCCTCTGCCTCGACGGGGGCTGGCCAGAGCCAGCAAGGTGTGCCAGAGGCTGGGCCAGGGCGGGGGGCAGGAGGGAAGTGGGGTGGTAGGGGCAGATGCTGGGGCCCGTGGACGCTGAGGGAGTCGGGGGGCGTCCTACACAGGCTTCCCTCTCGGCCTCTGCTTCTGGATTTTTTGTTTTGTTTTGTTTGAGATAAGGTCTTGCAGTGTAGCTCAGGCTGGCCTGGAACTCGCTGTGACGACCCCCCACCCCGCCTCAGCCTCTGGAGTGCTGGGCTCCAAGGTGGGCACAGCAGCCGGCTGCCGTCGGCCTCTGGCAGAGGTCACAGCATGGACCTCAAGCTGACCCTCAGGGCTCGCGCCACGCGCAGCGGCCTCCTGGAGGCCAGACAGGCTGCTGATATGTCAGCCGCAGCGGTGTCCGTAACAAGCCTGGAGGCTCGCGGCTCGGGGCGGGGCCTCCGTGGTGAGGGGTGCTCCGCTCAGGCTGGCGCGGGGCCTTGGAGCCCCAAGACCCTGTCCCCTCCGCCTGACTTTCTGTCCCCGCCCCGCCCCCAGCTGCCGCAGCGGGAACCGCAAAAGCTTGGTGGTGGGGACGCCGTCTCCGACGCTTTCCCGGCCTCTGTCGCCGCTGTCCATCCCGACCGGTGAGTGAGGAGCGGCAGGCGGGCACACAGGCCCGTCCCAGGCACCGCTGACTCGGCCTCCCCACCTCCTCAGCAGGCAGCAGCCCCTTGGACAGCCCCCGGAACTTCGCCGCCGCCGCAGCGATTAACTTCCCGTTTGCCCGGAGGTGAGCGGCGGCGGGCGGCTGTGGGGAGTGGGGCCGGTCCGTGGCAGTGGGACCCACGCCTCATCCGCCTTTCCCTCCCTCCCCCACCCGGTGGCCGTCTCGCCCTCTGCCTCGGGCAGCCACATCCCTCGAAGCGACAGGTAATGGCCAAGGTCCTTGGCCGACTAACCAGACACTGATTCCCTCTTCGGGGCCGACCTGGCCTGGCTAACTCAGCTGCACTAATTGAGCACGTGCTGGGTGTTGGGAAAAGAGCCGGAGGCCTCGCTGGGGCAGGGTGGCCCGTGTCGCCCGACCACCGCCGTGGTCAGAACCCGGCGGGCCCGCTGGCTGCCGATGGCAGGCTTCCTGGAGGGTCCAGGTTGTTCAGAGTCAGAAGCTGCCCGACCCGAGCCACAGGGCCGGCCCTCCGCCCACCTGCCCTTTCCCCGCTGCAGGGCCGACGGCAGAAGATGGTCCCTCGCGTCCCTCCCATCTTCGGGCTATGGCACCAACACACCCAGCTCCACCGTCTCGGTACCCACGGCCCCACCCGGGTGGGTGGCGGGGGAGGGGGCAGAGCATCTCTTTGGCATGTCCCAGAGGCCAGATAGTTGTCCGCTCACGGACCTCCTGGCTACCCAGTCTGCACCATACTCTGTGCGGCGTCTCCTGGGCAAGCCGAGAAGCTCAGCCTCGGCCGCAGTAGCCCCGGCCTGGAGGATTTGCTGTCCCTAAACAGAACCGGGTCGGTCCGAGGCCTGTGGGACTGCAAGCTGGTGGGCTTGCTGGAGAAGGGGCATCAAAGGTGGGCGCTGAGGGTCGCCTAGGAGACAGGCGGCCGAGCGGGTGGTCCGTGCTGCGCTGCGGCCTCGCCCTGACCCCCGCCTCTCGCAGTCGAGCTCATCCTCCCGGGAGCGGCTCCACCAGCTTCCCTTCCAGCCGACGCCGGACGAGCTGCGCTTCCTGTCCAAGCACTTCCGCAGCTCCGAGAGCGTGGTGGACGAGGAGGGCGGCCGCTCGCCCCGCCTGCGGCCCCGCTCCCGCAGCCTCAGGTTGGCCGCCACGTCCACCCCTTCGTGCGGCCGGCCGCGCGCTGAGCCCCTGTGCCGCGCGCTGAGCCCCCTGTGCCTCCTCGGGCCGCCAGCCCCTGCCCCGCGTTGGCTCTTGGTCCTGTCATCACTCACGGCCACCGGTCCCCCTTGCAGCCCGGGCCGCGCCACCGGTAGTTTCGATAATGAGATCGTGATGATGAACCACGTGTACCGGGAGCGGTTCCCCAAGGTGGGTGGACTGCCTCGCCCGCGCCTCGCAGGGCCCGCGCTGCCAGCCGCGCTCTGAGCCGCCCGCCCGCCTGTCCTGTCGCTCCCTAGGCCACCGCGCAGATGGAGGGCCGGCTGCAGGAATTCCTGGCCGCCTACGCGCCCGGCGCCCGGCTGGCTCTGGCTGACGGCGTCCTGGGCTTCATCCATCACCAGATTGTGGAGCTGGCCCGGGACTGCCTGGCCAAGTCCGGAGAGGCGCTGGTCACCTCCCGCTACTTCCTGGAGATGCAGGAGAAGCTGGAGCGGCTGCTGCTGGACGTGGGTGTGGGGCGGGGCCTACGGGGCGGGGCTTTTGGTGAGGGCGTGGCGGTGGGCGGAGTCCTGAGGGTGTGGCAGGCGGGTTCAAGTGAGGACTGGGTTGGGCGGCCCTAATGGGTGAGTGGGTGTGGCCAGAGTGGGCGTGGTTAGGGCACAAGTTGACACATTACCTTGTCCCTCCCCAGGCTCACGAGCGCTCAGACAGCGAGGAGGTCGGCTTCATCGTCCAGCTTGTCCGGAAGCTGCTGATCATCATCGCGCGGCCGGCTCGGCTCCTGGAGTGCCTGGTGAGTCCGTGCCCAAGGTCCGTACCGGGTGCCCGGGAAACAGCAGTGATCAGGCAGGACCTTAAAGGTTACCCGCTCCCCAACCCCCAGGAGTTCGACCCTGAGGAGTTCTACCACCTCCTGGAGGCGGCCGAGGGCCAGGCGCGCGAGGGCCAGGGCATCAAGACTGACCTGCCGCAGTACATCATCGGGCAGTTGGGTTTGGCCAAGGACCCGCTAGAGGGTGAGGGGCACGGGCAAGGGCTCCGGGCCAGCTGAGGGGTGGGCTGCGGGGTGCGGCCTTCTCGGGCCGACCAGGACCCATTGGGCACCAGTGCCACGTGGACCCTCTGGAAATGGCCGAGCGATAGAGCCTAACAGAGGGACCTTGGCCTGCAGAGATTGTGCCTCTGAGCGACATTGAGGGAGGACAGCCCCCTGCGCCTGAGTCGCCAGAGGTGAGTCACCAAGCAGCGGGTTCCCTTCTGTCTCCTGCCTTCCCTTGTGAGCCAGGCAGCCACGGGACGGGTGGGGACACTGGTGACTTTGGGGAAAAGTAGCAGTAAGTAGGGCTGCCTTGACGTTGAGGTCCTGTGGAGCTAGGCTGACAGGGGTACTGAAAGGGTGGGTTTTGAAGGATGTGTAGGAGTTTGTTAGGTGGAAAGCAGAGCTTGAGAGAAAAATGCGCAGAGGTTTGGAGGCTGATAGGAGAAGTTTGTGGGGGGAGGGAGGAAGTACTGTGTGTACCAAGACAGGCAGTGTGGGCCCGGGGATAGGAGGAGGGGTTTCCAGCTCTGCAGTCGAGACCCTGAGTCCTTCTGTCCCCAGCACCGTGCCCTGGGCGGCCCCTCACGGAGAAAGCCATGTGAGAGCGACTTTGAGACCATCAAGCTCATCAGCAACGGGGCCTATGGGTGAGTCCGCAGGTCCCTTGGGCGCAGCCGAGGCCCAGGCCGATGTCAACTTGTATCTGTCAGGCAGACTCGCCGTGTCATCCTTGGAAGTGCAGACAGGGAAACTCGGGGCTGATGAAGGAGGCAGACAGCACAGCCAAGCAAGCACGTGCCTGGGAGGGCCTGTGTCCCCACCCCCTGCTTGGAGAGCAGTGCAGAGGGGACATCTTTCCTGGCCAGTAGCTTTGAACATGGGCACAGGAAGTCACTGTGGAGAAGGGGCAGGGGCGAGGGGCCCCCAGGGTGAGGGGCACTGAAGAAAGGGCTTACATGTGTGTGTGTAGGAGCCTGTGTCACAGCTGGCAAAGCCCCGGTGGTCTGGGGCTTTAGCTCTTCAGGCTTTAGCTTACTGACAACTAGAAGTGAACTCACAAAAGTGCTGCCTCCGAGGCTCCAACTGCTCACTTGGCCCGTGCTTCCAGCACTCCGGTATGTGAGCTCTCAGCTGCTCACAGTAGGCCGTGAGCACAGGTCCCAGCCCGGAGTGAGCAGAAACGAACGGGCTGCCCGCGGGGGTGTGTGCCTGTCATTCAGGCTGCTGGGGAGGCTGAGGCAGGGCGATCACAGGTCCAGCCCAGAGGAGGAGCTTGACGAGACCCTGTCTCAATATAAACAGTAAAACGGGCTGGAGGGCGGCCCAGGGGTACGAGGCCCTGGGTTCCGTCCCCACCACCCGAAAAACAAGAAGCGCAGCCTGAGCAGCTGGGTGGGGGCCTCAGCACACCCTCCCCCCAAGGGCTGTGTACCTGGTGCGGCACCGGGACACGAGGCAGCGCTTCGCCATCAAGAAGATCAACAAGCAGAACCTGGTGCTGCGCAACCAGATCCAGCAGGTGTTCGTGGAGCGCGACATCCTCACCTTCGCCGAGAACCCGTTCGTGGTCAGCATGTTCTGCTCCTTCGAGACGCGGCGCCACCTGTGCATGGTCATGGAGTACGTGGAAGGTACTCGCCGGAGCGGGCAGCAGGCGGGGGCTGGCGTGTGCAGAGGTCGCCGTACCCGGGGGCACGAGCCCAGGGCCACCGTCACCCTCCCCAGGCGGAGACTGCGCCACGCTGCTGAAGAACATGGGCCCGCTGCCTGTGGACATGGCACGCATGTACTTTGCCGAGACAGTGCTGGCCCTTGAGTACCTGCACAACTACGGCATCGTGCACCGGGACCTCAAGCCCGACAAGTGAGTAGTGCTGGGGGTTCTGGGGTGAGGTGAGGCCTCAGGCCGTGGGGGCGGGGCCCGCAGGCCTATGGGCCTGGTTTGGTAGGGGCAGGATTGTGCGTAGGGTGGAGAGCAAAGAAGCATGGTGAGGGCGGGGCCTAGAAAACCAGTGAAATCCAGGGAGGCTTGGGCTGGCCGGCTGGGACTGGGGGGGCGGTCCCAGAGGGCTGTGGGGCGGGGCTTAGAGCTGCCTGGGGGTGTGGCCTGGGATTGCTCTGGAGCTCTGTCTGAACTGCTTGCATCGTGGATCCCTCTAGCAGGGAGGCAGAAAATATACCTATCCTGGAGGCTGAGGCAGAAGGATCACAAGTTCAAGCTCAGCCTGGGCAATTTAGCAGGATACTATGTCAAAGTAAATTTTTTTTATACAGTGCTAGGGTAACTCAGTGGCAGAGCCCGTACTTAGTACAGGCCAGTACCCAGTACTGGAAAATTGTCATCGTGCGTTGGTATTACTGGGGATGAGGCCCAGGGCCTCCCACATACCCTAGTGTGCATCTCTTCGATTCCCTTCTGTGACGTGCTTGCAGCATTTTTGAAGATCCCCAGGCCAACCCCGTACTTGAGATCCTCCTGCCTCAGCCTCCTGAGTCGCTGGGACACCAGGCTGTGGCTCCAGACCCATCAACTCTTCTAATAGTTTCCAGTCGCTGTGTGACTTACGTCAGCCCTGGCATGCTGGGCACAGCCTGGCGCAGCCATCTCAGGGCTTCTGGAGAAGGCAGGTGCTTTGCCCACCCTGAGTGTCCCATCTGCTCCTGCCTACAGCCTGCTCATCACCTCGCTGGGCCACATCAAGCTGACTGACTTCGGGCTGTCTAAGATCGGGCTCATGAGCATGGCCACCAACTTGTACGAAGGCCACATTGAGAAGGACGCGCGCGAGTTTGTGGACAAGCAGGTGGGCAGGGCGTTCTGGGTCTGAGGCCTGATGCCGGGCTGCTGTGACTCAGAGACACTGGAGAAGGCAGCCAGCTTCAGTAGCACACGTGGTCGGCTGCTCATCCTATGGCTGGGAAGCTGAGGCAGGAGGGTCTCAAGTGTGAGCTCAGCCTGGGCAGCTTAGCAACTTAGCAAGATCCTGTTTCAAAAAAAGCAAGGGTTTGAACAATAGAGCAAATCAGCTTCTTTCCACGACTGTACCCGCTCAGCCCTCTGCTTTTCTGTGCACCTGTGGGTACTCTCTTGTGGGAGCTGCCTCACTTTCCTGCTGTCCCTGCCAGGTTTGCGGGACCCCTGAGTACATCGCCCCGGAGGTGATCTTCCGCCAGGGCTATGGGAAGCCGGTGGACTGGTGGGCCATGGGCGTCATCCTGTACGAGTTCCTGGTGGGCTGCGTGCCCTTCTTCGGGGACACCCCGGAAGAGCTATTCGGGCAGGTGGTCAGCGGTGCGTCATCTCGCGTCCCCGGGTTCAAGTCCCAGCCCCGCCGGCCTGGGACGAGGTCACCTGTGCTGTGCACTGAGGATGCGCCCTGGATGACATTGACCGGGCCACCCTGCCTTCACACCTCGCCCTTGTAGATGAGATCATGTGGCCGGAAGGGGACGAGGCGCTTCCCGCCGACGCCCAGGACCTCATCACCAGGCTGCTGCGGCAGAGTCCGATGGACCGTCTGGGCACCGGTATGTCAGTGCCCTCATGCGTGGGGCCCAGAGAGTGCAGAGGAAGAGGACCCAAGGTTAATTTTGTAAAAAGGCTCTTTGGCAAATGCATGGAGGAGAGGTATGGAGGTGGGGTTTTGAAGGATGTATAAGAGTTTGTCAAAAACTGGAGCAAGACCTTGAAAGAGTTAAGTTAGGTCTAGGGATCCAGGGTCACCGAGGCTGTGTAACATGTGGACCTGCGATTTCGCCTCAAAGGCCCAGGTCAAAGGATTGAGCAGTCACTTCCTGCTCCTGGGTCAAAGAGGAAGTGCTCTGGGCGTGCGGGGTCTAAAGCCACAGGGGAGGGCAGGGCGCTGCTCTCAGGGCCTGCAGGGCTCCGCTGGCCATGTCTGCAGGTGGCACCCACGAGGTCAAACAACACCCCTTCTTCCTGGGCCTGGACTGGGCCGGGCTCCTTCGACACAAGGCTGAGTTCGTGCCGCAGCTGGAGGCCGAGGACGACACCAGCTACTTTGACAGTACGTGGGGGCACTGCACCTCATAACCCAGGGCTTTGCCAAGGCTCTGAGACCTTCACCTCGCCCCGCCCTCACTCATGGCTTCCCAAGCCAGGATCTCCCACGTCGCCAGATGCAGGGGAAACTGAGGCACAGCCTCCTGGTCTCAGCTGACCCGGCCTGAGCCCATCTGTCCCTCAGGGGCTGGGGTGCAGTGTGGGGGGGGGTCAGAGGCATCTCTCCAGACACACCCAAATCTCCAAGTGGCTCCTCCCACACCAGCCACACGCCAGGACCTCCCCACCATCTGCCGCTGACATGCGCCCTGCCCCTCGCACTGCACCGGGTTGCTTGTGTCAAGGGCAAGGGAGCCCTGCATGGTGGTGCACACCTGTCATCCCAACTCAGAAGGCTGAGGCAGGAGGATCTCAGTGAGTTTGAGGCCTGCCGGGGCCACATAATGAGTTCAAGGCCAGCCTGAACTATACCGCAAGACCCTGTCTCACAAAACAACAAAAACTCAAGGGCCCAGAATCCAAACTTGCCACATCAGCCTGCTACTAGACCTCTAGTGACAGGGCCATAGCTCAGAGTTATTCTTAGACTTCTGCTTGGATGCCTGAGCCTCAAGTGGCCCCTAATCAGGCCAGGTGTGCTTCTGCCTGAGGGCCTTTGCGCAGTGCCGCCCGGCCCAAGACACCCTCACTGCATCGCGCCACAGCGCAGGAGGCCACGCAGGTGTCACGGGGCTCAGGCGCCTGCTACCTCCACAGCGCGCTCGGAACGCTACCGCCACCTGGGCTCTGAGGATGACGACGAGACCAACGACGAGGAGTCGTCCACAGAGATCCCGCAGTTCTCCTCCTGTTCCCACCGCTTCAGCAAGGTGTGCGGCGGGCACTGGCCTCCAGCACGGCGGGGCGTCACACCCCTGGCTGGGTGTCTCCTTGTGTAGCCCAGGCTGGCCTCAGACTCACGGTGCTTCTCCTCGAAGAGCTGGGACACGGGCGAGTGCCAGCACACCTGACCCCTTATTTTGTCCTAATCCTGCAGGTCTACAGCAGCTCCGAGTTCCTGGCCGTGCAGCCCACGCCCACCCTGGCCGAGAGGAGCTTCAGTGTGGACCGGGAGGAGGGCTGGGAGCACAGCGGTGAAGGGGACAACGGCCGCCGGCTGAGTTCTGAGGTCCGGTAGGTGCCAGAGGCTAAAGGCCCATCAGGCCCCAAGTCTGACGTAGAGGGAGCTTCCCAGTGGTCTGGCAGAAAAGTATCACACTGGCTGAACTCTCCAACCCCCAAAGACCTCACCGCTTTGGGGTTTGCATTCCTGACTGCGCCAGACAAAAAGCAGCCGTGCACTAACGCACTGTTTGGCTAATAAACTGTTTGTTCTTAATACCCACAACACCAGTGTTCCCTAAAGGGTGTTAGCTGGAAACTGTTTTGAGGGTTGAATAGGATTTCTCCAGAAGTCCTCCCGTATCTGCCTGCTGGTGACTGCGCATGCGACCCAGACTCCGTCTCCCCACAGGCTTCGATCCTGGACGTCCTCCGGGTCCTCCTGTCAGTCACTGTCATCTCAACCTGAGCGGGGCCCCAGCCCCTCACTCCTGGGCAACATCAGCCTCGACACGATGCCCAAGTTTGCCTTCTCGTCAGAGGATGAGGGAGCAGGCCCAGCCCCTGTGGACCCCAAAAAACCTGTCTTCATCCTGGGGGAGCCCGATCCCCTACCGCCGACTACCCCAGTAACACCCAAACCCTCAAGCCTTTCTGGTAGGTGGGGCCCAAGGGGTGAAGAGTAGTGTTACAAGAAGTTTACCAGAGGAAGGATTATTTGAGAAGGGTTTTTAAGGACGAGTAGGAGTTCTCCAGAGCTAACAAGACTTTAGAATGGTCCCAGAGAGGCCGTAAGCTTCTGAGGAGAATCAGTCAAGGGGTAACACCTCCAGGATAGGGCTGGAGCCGGGGGAGCCCCAGTAATGGGACCTCGGGGTGAAACAGCCTCTCGGAGGACTTTCCCTTGAGAACAGCTCCAAAAGGGGGTGAGGGAGAGGGTACTGTACGAATGCAGGCCAGGAGTCCGGGGGGGTGTGTGGAGCCCGGGGCGCGTACAAGGGCCAGCAGGGTCAGCCAGGCGCCCTCACCCGCCCTGGACCCCACTGCCCACAGCCGACACGGCGGCCCTCAGCCACGTGCGGCTCCGGAGCAACAGCACGGGTGCCCGGCACTCCACACCGCGGGCCCTGGATGCTGGCCGGGGCCGCCGCCTCGGGCCAGCCAGAGATCCTGCCGGTGACAAGCCCAAGACCAGCCCCGGCGGGGGACGTGTGCCCAAGTCGGCGTCCGTGTCGGCCCTGTCCCTCATCATCACTGCAGGTGACACGCAGCAGCGTCCCGGGCCCACACCAAGCCTGGGGCACGGTGTGGCGTGGAGCTCGGGGAGGGACGTGGCCGCGGGGCTCCGCTGAGGCCCGCGTCCGCTCGCCCACAGACGACGGCAGTGGTGGCCCCCTCATGAGCCCCCTGTCCCCACGCTCCCTGTCCTCCAACCCGTCCTCCCGCGACTCCTCACCCAGCCGCGACCCGTCGCCCGTGTGCAGCAGCCTGCGGCCTCCCGTGGTCATCCACAGCTCGGGCAAGAAGTACGGCTTCAGCCTGCGTGCCATCCGCGTCTACATGGGCGACAGCAACGTCTACACCGTGCACCACGTTGTCTGGGTATGGGCGGCGCAGGCTGCGTGGGGGCCCGCAGAGGGGATGCGGACTTGGGCCGCCGGCTCGCCTCCATCCTTGGCGCTTTTGGGGTGCTCCTCTCCCCACCGAGCATCCTCGGAACGGTCCGTTGGGCCCGCAGCGGGCCGACCCAGGTGGGAGCTCGGGATGCCAGGCTCAGGCCCTTGACCCGCTGTGTGTCCCCCAGAGTGTGGAGGAGGGGAGCCCGGCCCAAGAGGCGGGGCTACGCGCTGGCGACCTCATCACGCACATCAACGGCGAGTCAGTGCTGGGCCTGGTGCACAGGGACGTGGTGGAGCTGCTGCTGAAGGTGAGCGGCGGGGCGTGAAGGGCACGACCTTCCAGACCGGCGGGCCGGCCGCACCTCCAGTGCAGGACCCGCCCCGCCCTGCTCACCCGCGGTGGAGCTGTGGGTCCCACGGGGCTGGGCATGAAAACCATCTCTGCTTCCTGGGGTCCCGGGGCTGAGGCCCAGGGGAACGGGGTGCCCAGGAAGCCCTGGGTTCCACGGGTGCGATACTGATGGCCCACTGGTTACACAGCAGTGTCTTGGCCCCACAGGATAAGAGGCTGGAATGTAGACGGGCCAGGGGACGGGACGATGAGGAGGGCAGGGCTGTGGCTGTGTGCAGATTCGAGGCCCTCCATCCCTCCCAGGGAGCCCCAACCAAAAAAAGCTGCTAGTGACAGGCCCCTGCCATCCCAGCACTCAAGAGGCTGAGGCAGGAGGATCCCCACAGGTCTGAGGCCAGCCTGGGCTACATAGTGAGTTCAAGGCCAGGCTGCACTGCTTAGGGAGAAGTAAAAAGGACTGGAGTGCAGCTCAGTGCGAAGTTCCAGGCGTCCTCGCCGGGCAGCATGAGGGACACCGCGGCCCACACTCTCCCTTGCAGAGCGGGAGCAAGATCTCCCTGCGGACCACGGCGCTGGAGAACACGTCCATCAGGGTGGGCCCGGCGCGCAGGGACGCGGCGAAGGGGCGCATGGCGCGGCGCAGCAAGCGCAGCCGGAGGCGGGAGACGCAGGACCGGTGAGCGGCGGGCGGTGCCTAGGCGGCCAGGGGCGCGGGAGCGGGCCCTGCTCACCGCCTTCCTTTGTCCCCTCGGCGTCAGGCGCAAGTCTCTGTTCAAGAAGATCTCGAAGCAGTCGTCGGTCCTGCACACGAGCCGCAGCTTCTCCTCTGGCCTCCACCAGTCCTCCAGTGAGAGCCTGCCGGGGTCTCCCACCCACAGCCTGTCTCCCAGCCCCACCACACCGTGCCGCAGCCCAGCGCCTGACGGCAGCACCAACACAGGTGCCAGGGTTGGGCGGGTGGGATGGCAGGCCAGGGAGAGAGGGAGGAGGGTTTGAAGAGGTGGGGCTTTGATGGATATGTAGGAGTTCAGAACATCTAGGCCAAGGGAACGCCTCGCGGAGGGTGGGTGGCAGCAGAGGGGAATGTGGGCTCTGGCAAGTTGGGTGAGCCCTGGGGCCCCACCTCCAGTCTGGGACGCAGAGGCCGGCAGCCCTGACCTGCTCCTGCCCCCCCCCCCGCAGACGCCCCATCCCCGCCCAGCGTGTCCCCGAGTTCCAGCAGTCCCGCGTCCCCAGCCACCGCTAGCCACGCCCGCCCCAGCTCGCTGCACGGTCTGGCCGCCAAGCTGGGCCCGCCGCGGCACAAAGGTGGGCGCCGCAAGTCCACCAGCAGCATCCCGCCGTCGCCGCTCGCCTGCCCGCCCGCGCCCGCGCCGCCGGCTCGCGCGCCCTCGCCCCTGCCCGGCCACGGGCCGGCACCCCGCTCCCCGCGCCTGCGCCGGGGCCAGTCGGCCGACAAGCCCGTCACAGCCGAGCGGCCGGACCCCGCGCTGGTGGTCATGCGGCGGCTGCACCTGTCCGAGCGCCGCGACTCCTTCAAGAAGCAGGAGGCGGTGCAGGAGGTGAGCTTCGACGACGAGCTGCCCGCGCCCGCGCCCGTGCCGCGCATCGCCGTGCAGGGCGCCGAGCCCGCGCGCGCGGGGGACTGAGCCGCGCGCCCGCTGTACATAGCGCCTGCTACTAATTTATTACCTTCTCGAGCAATACCGGCCCGGCCGCGCCGCCCGGACAAGGCTCCGGCAGCCGGGAAGCCCGCGCTTCGGACCGCTCGTCTGCGCGCCCGTCGCCCCGTCCCGGTCTATGTGCTTTTAGCGTCCGTCCGGCCGAGGCTGAGCGCGTCTGGTCTGGGCCGAGCTTGGCTGTGACTTCCAGGTCCGCCACCGCGTCCCTCCGTCCCAAACCCGAGTCCGAGACACGCCCGCCGTCCACCAGACTCCCGCCTGCGGGGGGCACAGCTGGGGTCGCCATGGCTGAGCAGCGGTTCTCCAGTCCCGGTGGTGAGGCGCACGTGCCCGGGGCTGCCAGCTGAGCTCCGAGCGCCCTGCTGCCCCTGCGTCCGGCCGGCCCCGGGCGGGCGAGCAGGGAAGGCGCCCAGCTACGCCCGCAGGGAGCCGGGGTCGGAATTCCAGCTTCACTGTGTGGCTCTGGGGAAGTGGCTTTCCCACTCGTGCCTCAGTTTCTTCGTGTTTACAAGACTGTGTATTAAGCGCCTGCTTGTGCGCCAAGCGCTTTCCTCGTGGCTCCGCTCTCACCGGTCCGGCTACAGCCCGGCGGGAGGCGTGGCGGGACGTTGCCAGGCCACGCCTAGTGCGGGTGTGGCCCGCCCCACCCAGTGGGGTGCTGTGTGCAGCTCCCGGCCCCGCCTCTTTCCCCGTGATGCTCTGAACATTTGGGCGAGGGAGAGTTTTTGGCCGTGTCCTTGACCCTGGCCCTGCCTGGTGTTGGAGCGTAAACCGAGGCTGTGCATGACTTGCCCCTCCTTCCATCCTGGAGCTGGCAGTGAATAAAAGCCCACATTTACAAAGAGGAGGTCTGCTGTCTGGCTTTGTGAGAGCGGTAAGGGAAGTGGGAGTGGGGCGAAAACAGCCTCGATGTTCAGATACATTGGATGCGGATTTGGGGGCGTTTCGGTACCGAGGATCAAACTCGGGTCCTTGTGCTTTTCAAGGTAGGTGCGATACTACTTGAGCTCAATCTCCGGGCCTACATGTGGGTACTGAAGGTTGCATAGGAGTTTTCCATGGCGATTTTCCCAAACAGCTTCTCTGAGCCTGGAAGCGGCCCTTGCCCTGTGAGTACCGCTCTCAGGTACTGCCCATCACAGTTTTATTCAAATCAGGCGCACCTCCAGTCCAAAGTATCCAGGAGGCTGGAGCCCGGAAGTTAGAAACCAGCCTAGACAACAGAGCCAGCTTCTGTCTCAAAGAAAACAAAAAAAAACTAGTCACCGGTCTGGAGTTAGGTTAAAACAAAAGATGTCACTTTTGAGTCCTTTCGGCCCTGGTTTGTAATGGAGCTGCGCCACGCAGTTGGTGGCCAAAGCGAGCTCTGCGGCGCACTCGGACAGCGCACTGGGGACAGAGCGGAACACCTCTGGCCACGCCCCAGCTCCGAGCGCCTGCCTGCGTCCGGAAACAATAGTGCCCCTGGGTTGCAGTCTGCCACGTTCTCCAGTTGGCAGCGCCCAATCACTCGGCTGTTTCCGGAGGCTCGGGGTTGCCGTGGAAACATTACCACCACCCTCACCACCGCTAGCTCGGATGTTTCCTAAAGAGCGTAGCTTTTCGTGGCAAGCCTCTTCCCCCATTTCCCTCCTGTTCCCTGAGCCTAAGACCCCTTGAACTCGCACTCTGGAACCGCTCACGGTTCGGCAACTGCCAGAACCTAAGGTGGCCTCTGGCTCTTAAACGCCCAGGGTCTCCATTTGGGGAAGAGCTCTCTCGGATCCGTCAGCAACGCTCTCTAGTGTCAAGTATCAGAATCTACCGCTAGTCCCTGGGGCGTGCATTCGGCCATTTCCGGGATCAATCGGCTATCTTCGAGTCTCGCCAAGTTCAACTTCGGACCGTTCACCGAGCGATTGTGCTCGGTTTTTTCCGGAAACGCTCGGCTGTCTCGTGGCAACCTCCAGTCGGCCAGTCCCGCGGGAGTACGTTCGGCTCTTTCCGAAAACACTCGGCATCCCCCATTTCCCCGCCCCCAACTCCAAAGTCTTTATCTCGGCTTCGGTTTGCTCGCCCGACCCGAATACATTCGGCTATTTCCGCCGGGGGCGGGCCGGGCCGCTCGGAATCGCGGCGGCGGGGACTGACGCGGGATCCCGCGGCTTGTGGCGACGGCGGCTGCCGTGGACCCACGGGGCGGGCTCGGCTCGGCGTGACGGCGGCCGCGGCCAGGTGAGTCGGGTCCTGCCATGTAGCGGGCGGCGCCGGGCTGAGCACGGGCCTGGGTGCGGGCCTGGGGCCGCGAGAACGGGCCCGAAGGAGCGCGGCTGGGCCCAGGGCGGCCACCGGGCCGGGACACCGTGCGGCCCGCGCCCCGACCAGGGGGCTCCGAGCGGGCCAGGCGCGGGGCCCCGCCCTCGTGTGCAGCATGCTGGGCTGCGGGGGTCGCGGCGCCCCACTTCCGTCCCCCTGGCGGGGCGCGGGGTCCACACGGCCGCAGCACGCCTGTCCGTGAGCAGCAGGCCCTGCACCCCCAGCGGCGCCCCGGCCCAGGACCCCACTCCCGGATCCGGGCGCACTGGCTCCCCGACATGTGCAGACCTGTGCCGGCGGGGGCGGGCAGGGCCTTTGCGCTTTCCCAAGTGTCGCCGCTCCCAGCCTCAGTTTCCCCACCTGTAGAATGTGCAGGACACGGCCGGAGCAAACACACCCCAGTCCCCGGAGAGGAGCTCCGGCCCCAGGCCAGGCCCCTCCGCGGGTGGCGCCTTTCCTGGAGCCACAGCTGCAGCGCCCACCCTGCTGCACCTCCGGGGACACAGAGCCGGCAGGGCTGGCGCTGGGAATGTGGGCATCGTCCCCGTGCCGAGCCCGGGCCCCGGGGCCCTCACCCTGCCCCTGTGCCCGACATACCCCGACTCGGGTCCCCTCAGGTTCTCCTGCCTCCACTTTTGTACCCAAGGTGGGCTCCGAGTGGGCCAGGCAGGGGCACCCAGGCTGCCCTGAGGTCCCTTTGCCAGGATCCACCTCCAGGCCTTCTAGGTATGGAGCCCTTCCGTTCCCTTCCCCAGCCCTTTGTGCCCTCTGCTGCCCCTCCCTGCAGAGCTGGCCCCTCAAACACCCCAAATCTCCCCGATTTCACCCCACCCACTGAGTGTAATCGGCCACATTCCTGCTTCTGCTGACGTCCGTCTGGGTATCGGAGCCGGGTGGATCCGGGTTTGAGGCATGCCGGCTGCTCCCAGCTCCGAGCCTTAGTTTACCCACGTCCATCAAGACTGGTAAAGACCTGGTTTACCAACCCTGCTGGGTGTCCAGCACAAGATCTTGCCCTGCAACAACAGCCCAGCAAATGCTGATACTGTGCCCACTTCACAGATAGGGAAACTGAGGCCCAGAGAATGGCAGGCATTGGCTCCACGGTTGCCCAGGTTCTTGGGGGGGGGGTCTCTGACCAAGGATTTGGGCCCTCTCTGTGCTGGGGGGAGAGGGGCCAACCTGGCTGACAGTGCCCTGTCCTTCTTTAGGTTGGTGTCTCCAGCCGAGCATGGTGGCAGCCCTCGCCCTCAGCTTCCTCGTGTGGCGCAGCTGGAAGAGCAGGCAGCCCAGGGTGCCGATGGCCCTGCGCCACCATCAGATGGCAGACACGGTGGCCGAGTGAGCTGGCATCGCCCACTGACCCCCTCCCACCAGCTGGCAAACAGTGGACAGGTGGCAGTCAAGAGCCAGGGTCATGGAGTGATGGCGGGGAGCCAGGCATGAGCGGCCTGCGGGTCGCCCGCCCCTCCTCCGGCACGGCAGTCGGAGCCCCTGGCCCCTAGCCCAGCCTCCTGTCCCCACCCCGCCTATGGGGCCCAGGGGGCCCTGAGCCGCCACAGGACTGACTGAGCAGCCCACCCCGCGGCATGGCGGGCGCCGAGGGCTTCCAGTACCGCGCGTTGTATCCATTCCGGCGGGAGCGGCCCGAGGACCTGGAGCTGCTACCGGGCGACGTGCTGGTGGTGAGCCGCGCGGCGCTGCAGGCACTGGGCGTGGCAGAGGGCGGCGAGCGCTGCCCGCACAGCGTGGGCTGGATGCCCGGCTTCAACGAGCGCACGCGGCAGCGGGGCGACTTCCCAGGCACTTACGTCGAGTTCCTGGGGCCTGTGGCGCTGGCCCGGCCTGGCCTGCACCCGCGCGGCCCCCGCCCACTGCCTGCCAGGCCCCACGAGGAGCCCCCACAGCCCGGTGAGTGAGCGAGGTGCCCCTGCCCTGGGTCCCTCCCCTTCCCCTGGACACGCAGGCCAGTCATCAGGTAACCGGACGGGGACACCGCGGTCGGGGTGGAGCTTGGCATGGATGCCAGCCCGGCCCTGCCTTCGTGGAGGCTCCCACTCAGAGGTGACAAGAACGCACTGACCGGTGGCTCGCGCAGTGAGGGCCACACAGTGCAGGTCTGCTGGCACCCCCAGCGGCTGGTGGGTGGCGGCCGCAGTAGGGACAGAGGGCTGGCAGTGAGAGCCAGAGCTCAGTCTGCGGGCAGCACCCCAGAGAACCCCCTGGCCCCCTGATTTCACTCCATAGCGAAGGAGCAGCAGAGCACGGACACCGAGGGGCCTCCTCAGAGACTGGTCGCGCTCGTGTCCGGAGGCTGTGCCAGGGCCGGAGAGGGGGGCGCTGGACCCCTGCGGTCACTGCATGCTGCCCAGGGGTGGATTCGGGAAGCTGAGGCTGGGGCTGTAGGGCAGAGGTGGGGGTGGCATGTGGGCGGCCCCGCCAAATGCAGCCAGGCGAGAAGAGGGCGTCCACTAGAGAGGCCGGGCCTGCGGTGACCAGTGACAGGGCACAGAGGCGCAGCTGGTGTCACAGCTGGCGGCGGCAGGGCTGCTGGCCCGGGCCTGGGCTTCGGGGGCCCCTGAGGCCTGAGTCCCGCTCACCAGGCTGAGGACCAGCAGCAAGAGCAGCAGATGCCCAGCCGGGCTCCCAGCCAGAGTCGCCGCTGCCCCTGGTTGCAGCCGTCCCTGGCCGGCCTGGCCCCCGGGCCCCACCGGCCGGGCCCCACCGGCAGCGCCCAGTCCGTCACCTCCGCAGCAGGGGGCCTCGCTTTCCCTGTGGAGGCGACAGGGTCCCTGCACAGCCTTAGGCCCCGCTGTTCCGGAGGCTGGCCCCCGCAAAGGCAGGAGCTGGCGGCGCGCCCGGACTCTCATCTGGGGGCTCCCTCCCCTCCAGGGCTGCAGCCGGTTCCCCAGCAACACCAGGGCCCCGCGGCCTCACACAGCACCCGCCTGCTCCTCCTCTGTGCTCTGAGCTTCCTGCAGCTGCAGGCACCTGGCCCGTCACTCAGGGAGGAGGTACAGGCCCCAGCTTGTCCCCGCCAGGTGCTAGGGCGTCCCTGCCGGGGGCCAGGCCTGCCATTCTGGGGCTGGGGGAGCACATAGAACCCTGGGATGTCAGGGCCTGTGCGCTGCCTGGCGCCTGCTCCAAGGGTTTGCAGTGTCTTAAAAGGGTGAAGTCATTTTGAGAAGGCAAATTAGATTCAAGCTCAGACCAGAATGAGTTTCTTTTTATTCCTTTTTCCATTTGTTTCCAAAACCTAGATGCAGGAGCCAGGGATAGTGATGCACTTCTGTAACCCCAGCACTCTGGGAGGCTGAGGCAGGAGGGTTCCAAGTTTGAACCCAACCTGGACAACTTAGCAAGACTCTCTCTAAGATAGGGCAGGCATGTAGCTTACTGCAGGGCTCTCTGGCATATCACTCGCATGCTAGAAGCCCTGGGCTGCATCCCCAGAACCCCTAAATGGTGTGGCAGGACTAAACCATCTAACTTAGCATTTTTTCCTTGAAACCGTACCCAGAGAAGGCGGGTCCTATACCCAAGGCTGCGCAGCGGCTCTGCCAGGGCCTGAAACCTGTTGTGTAAGTTTCAGTGTTGCCCTAAGGAGTCCCCTGTCTCAGGTGACCTCAGTACAAATGCAGCGTACTGCACCCCTACACACCCGGGCCCTTTCAGAGCGCAGGGGCCTGGGGTCTCCATGCAACCTGTGGCCTGACCCCGATTCCTGTGGTCCCTGCTCTTAGTCCAGTGGCCTCAGGAGGACACTGGTCACTAGACTAGCACCGCCTGAGGCCAGGATGACCTCGTGTGAAATTTCTGCCTTAATTCTACCTGCTGAGACTCTGGTTCCGAACAGGCATGCTGACGCGTGCCAGCGTCGGGGGGGGACCTGTGTTCCGGGGCGGCCTCAGTGCAGTCCGTGACACCGGCGCCTGAGCTGTGCGAATCTCTGGTGTCTGACCCATCCAGGCCTCACGCTCCCTGACCTGCCCGAGCAGTTCGCCCCTCCTGACGTGGCGCCCCCCATCCTGGCAAGGCTGGTAGAGGCCGTTGAGCAGACAGGTGAGCCTGGCCTGGCTAGGGTCCCGTGAAGGGCGTTGGAGAGGGCACGGGAGGCCCGCGGGCGGCGGGCTTCAGGCTGACTCGCCTGTCCATTCCCAGGGCTGGACGCTGAGCCCCATTGCAGGCCCGAGCTGCCCGCACTGCGCACAGGTGAGGGGGGACCTGGGGGGGCGGGGCGACGGGGCACCCGCACAGTGTCACATGTCGTGTCCTCCTTGCGAAGACTGGTCGCTAAGAGACCTGGATCAGTGGGACGCGGGAACTCTGTCCGACGCCATCAAGTGCTTCCTGCTGGCCTTGCCGGCACCACTTGTGACTGCCGAGGCCGCCGCCGAGGCGCACCGGGCCCTGCGGGGTGAGCCAGGGACCCCGGTGGCTGGGAGGGGACCCGTGGACGCTAGCCCAGCTCATCGGCTCGCCTCGTCTGCAGACGCCACGGGACCCGTGGGGCCGGTGCTAGAGCCCCCGACGCTGCCGCTGCACCGCGCGCTCACGCTGCGCTTCCTGCTGCAGCACCTGGGCCGCGTGGCCCGCCGAGCTCCCGGCCCAGCCCCCGCCGTCCGCGCCCTGGCTGCGGCCTTTGGGCCCCTGCTGCTGCGCACAGCACCATCCTCGCAGCCGCCAGGGGGCGCCCTGCCCGAAGGGTGAGTGGGCGTGGCGCCGCGCGAGTCTCATGGGATTGTGCTGCGGGGCGGGGCCTGCAGGTTAGAGCTGGTGGGTGGGCGGGGCCTTGCCGGGAAGGTGGCCGCACCAAGTGGCACAGGGACGTGACCTCACCTAGTGGGCGGGGCTAGAGGCCTAGTGGCCTTGCTGACTGCGGGACCCAGGCTGAGGGGCTCGGAGGGCAGCGAGCGGCTTGCTGGCCGTCGCCCTGCACGCCCCCTGCCCTGGGTCGTGTGCCCTGGTTCTTTTCCTGTGTGGTTATGCGGCGCGTACTGCAGCCCTACACACCCGGCCTCCGAGCTTGCCCAGTTGCCCTCTCCCCTCGCCTGCACACACGCATGCGCACCAGCCCTGTCCAGCGGTCACCGCCCTCTTCCCCAGGACCGAGCTCGGCCAGGACTTCCCGGTGCTGCTGGTGGAGAAGCTGCTACAGGAACATCTGGAGGAGCAGGAGGCTGCGCCCCCAGGTGACCCACACACTGTCCCCACTAGTCTTTCAGGCCGTGAATGCCAGCTCCCTCAGGGCCCGGCCGCAGTATATGGTTGGTGCCTAATGCACACCCTTCCCTGTCTGCCAGCCCTGCCACCCAAGCCCTCCAAGGCAAAGCCGGCAGCCCCGGGCCTGGCCAACGGGGGCAGCCCGCCCTCCCTGCAGGACGCGGAGTGGTACTGGGGTGATATCTCCAGGTGCGGCAGGGACCTGGGCGGCGGAGGGTCCCTCTGGCAGGGCAGCGCTCAGCACTGGCCGCGTCTGTCCCCAGGGAGGAGGTGAACGAGAAACTCCGCGACACGCCCGACGGCACCTTCCTGGTGCGCGATGCGTCCAGCAAGATCCAGGGGGAGTACACGCTCACCCTCAGGTGGGGCCTGCGGGGGGACCGGGGCAGGGCAGGGCGCGGGGACAGGGCCACCCACACTGCGCTCCCTCCCTCCAGGAAGGGCGGCAACAACAAGCTCATCAAGGTCTTCCACCGCGATGGCCACTACGGCTTCTCCGAGCCGCTGACCTTCCGCTCGGTGGTGGAGCTCATCATGCACTACCGCCACGAGTCGCTCGCCCAGTACAACGCCAAACTGGACACGCGGCTGCTGTACCCCGTGTCGCGGCTGCAGCAGGACCAGGTGGTCAAGGAGGACAGCGTGGAGGCCGTGGGTGCCCAGCTCAAGGTCTACCACCAGCAGTACCAGGACAAGAGCCGCGAGTACGACCAGCTCTACGAGGAGTACACGCGTACCTCACAGGTAGGACCACGGGAGCCTGGGCCGCAACCGTGTGACCCCAGGCCCGGGTGAGCTTTGTTCCATTCTGTGCTCGTGGTACGAGGGTGGAACCCGGGGCCTTCGTACTGAGCTGCATCCCGGGGCTTTTGATTTCACACTGGGCGTCGGTTTCCAGTCCTCCTTGCCTCGTAGTGCGATCATAGGCCTGCACGACCACTGTGCTCAGCCCGGACGGGGTCTTAGTAACTAAGCCAGAGGGCCGGGGATTTAGCGCAGTGGTTCCAGCGCCTGCCTCGCAAGCCTGAGGTCCCGGGTTCCATCCCCAGTAACCACAATCCACAGTGCTGGATGCGGTGACTCACGCCCACCAGCCATTAGTACCACACACCACAGTGCCCGGCAGGGTGGCTCACGCCTGTAATCCCAGCACTCGGGAGGCAGAGGCAGGAGGATTGCTGAGTTCAGAACCAGCCTGAACTACACAGTGAGACACTGTCTCAAAAAAACCCAACTGAGCCAGAGCTGGGTGCAGTAGTGCACACAGGTGACTCCACTCAGGAGGCTGTGGCAGGATCTCTTGACTTGGAGGCCAGCTTGGGCTACAGAGCAAGACACTGTCTCAAAAGAAAAAGAAAAACGCTGGTACAGAGGCTCACTCCTGTAATCTCAGAATCACAGCCCGTTAGGAGGCTGAGGCAGGAAGATCAGAAGCTTGAGCTCTGCCTATGCCATTTAATGACGAGGCTTTATCTCAAAATCAGCGGGCTGGGGATGTAGCAGAGGCCCTGGGGTTGCTTCCCAGGCCTGCAAGAGCAACCAGAGGAGAATGCTGTGGCCTCGAAGTGCCTTCGGTCCCCTGAGCTCAGTTTCCCCGGACAGTTCTGATGCCGTGGGGGTCTGGGGAGGCCCCACGGGGTAGTACGAGGAAGTATGGGTGCAGCGTCTCCCTGAGAATCAGCCCCGCAGGCCAAGCAGGGAGACGGGTCTCCATTCCCTCACGCCGTCCGGGAGGCTGCCGAGGGCAGGGAGGGGCTGGGGCGGAGCCCCTGCCCTGCGCGGGAGGTAGCGGAGGGGGCAGCCGCGGCAGGTGCGTCTGCCTCCCTCCTCCCAGGAGCTGCAGATGAAGCGCACGGCGATCGAGGCCTTCAACGAGACCATCAAGATCTTCGAGGAGCAGGGCCAGACGCAGGAGCGGTGCAGCAAGGAGTACCTGGAGCGCTTCCGGCGCGAGGGCAATGAGAAGGAGATGCAGAGGTGAGCGGCCCGGCGGCACGGGGCACCTGGGGAACCGAGGAGGCGGGTGTGGGGCGAGGCTGGAAAAAACGGGCTTGCGGGGCTGAAGACGAGCTCGCCAGAGAGACGTCAGACGCGGCCTTCCGGCCTCTCTCTGAGCTTTCCTCCCCCAGGATCCTGCTCAACTCGGAGAGGCTCAAGTCCCGCATCGCAGAGATCCACGAGAGCCGCACGAAGCTGGAGCAGGACCTCCGCGCCCAGGCCTCGGACAACCGCGAGATCGACAAGCGAATGAACAGCCTCAAGCCGGATCTCCTGCAGCTGCGCAAGATCCGAGACCAGTACCTCGTGTGAGTGCCGCGCCTCCCCGCCAGGGGGCGCCTGCCCCGTCCGGCCCCGCCCAGCCCTGTCCGGCTCCGCCCCGCTGTCAATCACAGCCGGCCCGCCCAGGAAGTCAGGCTGGCTGGGCTGGCGGCAAGTGCGTCGGCCTGGACAGTGCAGTGAGACCCTGTCTCAGTATGAAAACTGCTGGGGTGCGGCGTGGGGGGAGGCGAGGCCATGGTCGGCTCCTTCCCAGCAGAGCTCCCACCCGCGAGGGAGGAGGCTAGAGGCCAGGACTGCTCGGCCGTGGCGTCCGGAACCGGCGATCCTGGCCCTGCCTTCCTCTCCATTTCTGCAGCAGGTGAATGACCAGGGCTCACTATACCTCCTCTCCCAGGTGGCTCACCCAGAAGGGGGCCCGGCAGAAGAAGATCAACGAGTGGTTGGGGATCAAAAACGAGACTGAGGAGTGAGTGGCCCCTGGAGGGTTCGAGGAGCGCTCTCAGAGGGGGGCTGTTGTGGGCGGGTTTAAAGCATGAATAGGAGTTCCCCAGGTAGTAAGCAGGACCCCTCGCCCCTGCCCCGCAGCCAGTACGCTCTGATGGAGGAGGAAGAAGACCTCCCCCACCATGAGGAGCGCACGTGGTACGTGGGCAAGATCAACCGCACGCAGGCGGAGGGCATGCTGAGCGGCAAGCGGGACGGCACGTTCCTCATCCGGGAGAGCAGCCAGCGGGGCTGCTACGCCTGCTCGGTGGTGTGAGTGCGCGGCCTCCTGCGGGGCGCGGCGGGGCGGGGCGTGCGGGGGAGGGAGCCCCTGAGCCGCGTGTCCTCGCCCCGCAGGGTGGACGGGGACACCAAGCACTGCGTCATCTACCGCACGGCCACCGGCTTCGGCTTCGCGGAGCCCTACAACCTGTACGGGTCCCTGAAGGAGCTGGTGCTGCACTACCAGCACGCGTCCCTGGTGCAGCACAACGACGCCCTCCCCGTCACGCTGGCCCACCCCGTGCGCGCCCCGGGGCCCGGCCCGCCGCCTGCTGCCCGCTGAGCGCCCCGCCCTCCGTCCACCCCACTCTGAAGCCATAGGTGGGCCGCGAGGAGCCCTGGCCAGGACTCGGGCCGGCCCCCAACTTCTCCGGAGACCAAGGATAGCTCTGCCACCAGGAAACAGGGGTCCAAATAAACTCGGCCACCCGACACTCCAGCGATGCCCACCCCGAGACAGGCCCCTGTCGTGTCTCCACCTCGACTGTCACTTCCCCTCTCCGGGGCGGGCAGCCCTGGCCTTCTAACACTGCCCTGAGCCCGGGCCGCCATCGGCCAGGTTTTGTACGGTACGCTGTTCTTGCTGCAACATAAAACTGACCAAGGAGCCTGCGTGTTCATGGGGTACCCTGGGCCCCTGGGGCGGACGGGCCACAAGCGCTAGGCCGTGCGCGTAGCTCCAGGCCGCCCTGGGGTGACTGCCTGCCTCCCTGCCGGCTAGAGACCGACAGCCTTGCCTGCAGCCAGGGTCACAGCAGAGCGACCCCCAGGCTCGGCCCGGCCCCCAACCCACCCACCCAGCCTGTGCTCTGTGGTCTGAAGCTGGACCCTGGCCCATCGCTTTCTAGGATCCTGCCAGGAAGCTTACTGTCCTCCTGCCTCGGCTTCCCAGAGTGGAGGGTCACAGGCGTGCACCCGCAGCCGCAGCCCGTTGGGACCCTGCACCTTCTCCACCCGGACAAGTCACCTCTGTCCTCCCGCCTTTGGCTTTCTCATTGCCATCGTTCACAGGGGCCACAGCCCCCAGGCCGCCGGTGTCTTCACCGCCCCAGTGCCAGAGCCCCCCCACTTGGCGCCAGTGGGCACTGTGAGGTCCACAGCGCCTGTGTCGGGACTGCACCGTCGTCCCTAGTCAGTCCCTACCACCCCTGCCCCTGTCGCTCAAATAGGGACTTTCTGTCTGAGCACACGCCCGCCGTGTGGTTACCCCGGGGCCCAGTGTGCCAGCACCTCCGGGCCGCGAATGAACAGCTTCCCCTCGGCATCCTCGCTGGGCCCTGAGGACGTCCGAGTCCCCAAGCTCCTCTGGCACCTGGCACTCCGGGAGGCTGAGGCAGGCGGGGCACGGGTTGCAGCCACGCAGGGCAGTTTATCCAGACAGGTCAAGAAATGAGCATTACCAGGCATGGTGGCTACGCCCGTGACGCCAGCACTAGGAGGCAGAAGCGGGAGGATTGCTGCGAGTTCGAGGCTGGCCTGGGCTCTAGTTAGGGTCAGTCTGAACTACAAAGAAGACCCTGTCTTTTAAAAAAAAACAAAAAAATGAGCTTTGGAGATGGAGCTCAGTGCAAAGGCCCTGGGTTCGACTCGCAGCACCCCCAGAAAGCTGAGGTGTGGGCTCGAGAGGAACCGGGACGGGGTGTGGCTGGCAGTGACATGTTCTCCCTTCGGAGAGAAAGGGCACAGAAAGGAGAAGTGGGCTTCGCGCCGCTGCCCGCTGGGCGGGGAGGAGATGCAGCCTGCGGACTGCGGGACGCTAGGGACCCGGCCCAGCACCTGGGCGCCCAGCCTCGTCCCCCCGGAAGTGGCGGTGCCCCCGCGCGGGCCCGCGGCGTTTCCCTGCAAAAGTCCCAGCCGCGGCAGCGCCCTGGCTCTCCCCCCAGCAGGGTCCCGCCGCAGCCTCGGAGGCCGGCGAGGGGCCAGCGGAGCGGTCTCCGACGCGTCCCCACGCCCAGAAGCGCCCTCTTCCCGCCTGTTTGCGGGTCGCCCCAGCAGGGGAGCCCTGGGGCGCGGGGAGGGACCCCGCCCAGCCGCGCATCCTCGCCCCTGTGCCCGCCGGGCGAACGGCCGGGACGCGAGGCTGCAGGCTGAGCCGAGGGCGCGTGACTGGGGCGCAGAGGGCGGGCGGGCCGGAGCCGGGCGGGCGGGCCGGAGCCGGGTGGGCGGGCCGGAGCCGGGGCGGCCGGGGCGGGGCCTCCGCCAGGTTAAAGCCCCGCGCTGCCGGGGCTCGGCCGCCGCGATGACCCTGCCTGCCCCAGCGCCGCCGCCGCCGCCGCTGCTGCTGCTGCTGCTGCTGCTGTCACTGCCCGGCATCCCCGCCACGGCCCGCGCCGCGTCCACCGGGGCGGCCGCCTGCAAGGTAAGGCCCGCGACCGCGCGAGGGCCCCGTCCTGCCCCGGCGCCGCGCCGTGCTCGTCCCCCGCGGGGTGCGCAGGGCCGGGGCCACGGACCGGCTCCGGCAGGGCCAGGGCGAGGCGGGGCGGCCGGAGGGGGCGAGGAGCCGCGTGGGGGCCGCGCGGGGGAGCCGGGCTGACGGGGCCAGGGCGGAGGCGACCCGGCAGAGATTAGGCGCCTGTGGTATGCGCGGCCCGCCCGCCGAGCAGAATGCAAATGCGCCGCCCCGAGTGAGCGAGCCCGGCTTGCACGCCAGGGCTTTTTCAGGGCGGTTGCACACCTCAGGTGCCCCCTGTTTACACTGCTTCAGAGCCTCTTCCGCAGCCAAATGGAGAGAGAGGAGCTTGAAGGACAGTCAAAAGCTGGGTTTTGCTGACCCTAGTGGCAAACGCCTATAATCCCAGATCTGGGGAGGCTGAAGCAGGAGGACCTGGTGGATTCAAAGCCAGCCTGGGCTACTTAGTGAGCTCAAGGCCATCTTGAACTACATAGTGAGTGAGACCTTCAAAAAAAATCAAAAGAAAAGGAAGGAAGGAAGCTGGACTTGGTGCATGCCTGTCATCCCAGCCCTTGGAAGGCTGAGGCAGGCGGATCCCGGAGCTGCTTAGTGAGTTCAAGGCCACTCTGGACTGCGTAGTGTGACTTTGGCTCCGGAAAAACTGCAGAAGAAGGAAAAGGTCTGGAGCACAGGACTACACCTGACAGGCTCATGGACCTAGGGGGTGCATCCCTGGCCAGGAGGTAACAGAGGCTGTGTCCTTCCCAGGTGCACGGCCTGTGCCTGCAGGGGACCCGCACGGTGTCCGATGCGCCCCTAGTCAACGTCAGCCTGTACTACGAGGCCCTGTGTGGCGGCTGCCGGGCGTTCCTGGTGCGTGACCTCTTTCCAACTTGGCTGTTGGTGCTGGAGATCCTCAACATCACACTGGTGCCCTATGGGAATGCTGTGGTGCGCAGGCCGGGGAAACTGAGGCAGGTGGCAGGGTGGGGACCCCTCGTCGCCTCCGCTCACTGGCCCGGTGTCCCCACAGGAGCAGAGCGTCAATGGCTCCTGGGTGTTCCAGTGCCAGCACGGGGAGCGCGAGTGCAGACTCAACAAGGTGGAGGTGAGCAGGGGGCCTCCACAGGGCCCGGGCGGGGAGGGTGGCGGCTCACACTGCACCCCCGCAGGCCTGCGTACTGGACCAGCTGGAGCAGGACGCTGCCTTCCTCACTGTAGTCTGCCTGGAGGAGCTGGATGACATGGAGAAAAACTTGGCACCGGTGAGAGGGCCAATCCACAGACGGGGGAAGCCTGTCGTTCCCAGAACTTGGGAGGCTGAGGCAGGAGAATCTCAGCCTGGGCTGCGTAGAAAAATTTCCGTGTCTAAGACAGAAGGACAGAGGTCTCTCAGCAGCATCCTGGAAAGACTTCCTGAGGAGAAATCTCTGGGCTTGGTTTGCACAGGGCCACGGGAATGTGCAGGGGGCAGGACACTGGAAAATAACTGCCTGAGGGCTGACTCACCTCCCAGGTCATTTATTCACTCATCAAACATCCAGGCCACCAGGCAGCTTTGCCCCAGATACTCCCAGCCAGACAGGGCCACCGTGGGGCTGGGAGCACGGAGAACACCCGATACTGGGGCGGGGGGCGCCATGGGGCGGATCCAGCCTGGCAGGGCGGACTGGCCACTGACTGTTCGTGGGTATTGCTGCCACATAGGGGGGCCACCATAGGCAATGAGGAAGCCAGGGACGGTTGGAGATAGCGGGTAGGAAGCTGAAGTGAGCCCATGTCGCCACTGCAGTGTTTGCAGCTCTACGCACCCAACGTGTCTACGGACAGCATCTTGGCGTGCGCGGACGGGGCGCGCGGGACACAGCTGCTGCACCGGAACGCTCAGCTCACGGATGCCCTGCAGCCACCACACGAATATGTGCCCTGGGTCCTTGTCAACGGGGTAAGGTTGCGGGACACACACTGGCCATCCCAGCGTCTGGCATGTGAAGACAGGGGCGTCTCCAGTTGGTGCCCAGCCTGGGCAATTTGGTGACTTAAGGAAACACTGTCTCAAAAGAAACTAACCGCGGGGCTGGGGCGCGGCTCAGTGGTGGAGGTCCTTGAGCATTAGGGGTCTGGGTTGCATCCCCAGCACGATAGGAGACAAGGGACAGGCAGAGATCTGGGGCATTCCTTGTTTTGTGCAGAAACCTTTGAAAGACCCGAGCCAGCTCCTGAGTCTGGTGTGCCAGCTGTACCAGGTAAGCTGGGCACGGACCCTGGGCCCGCTGCTGGGGCCAGAGGCGGTGCCGTCCTGTGGGGCGTGTGGACTCTGAGGGGTCTTCTTCTCCAGGGCCAGGAAAAGCCAGACATCTGCTCATCCGTGGGCAGCACCCACAGGGAGGTCTGCTTCAAGTGAGGGCGGGCCCTGGGGGTCCCCACAGAGGAAGAGCAAGAGCCCACCGCCCTTTCTTTCCACCTCCAACCTCAGCAGAGACGACCCAGCAAAGAAGTCCTGTGTCTCTCACAAAGTCCTCCTCTGTGAGCCGGAATCTTGCCTTGTTGATAGAGGTGCTAAATCAAAATCCATTTGATAAATAATAAACTATTTTGGCTGTGGTGGTTGATTCTTTGTCCATTTCTTCGTTTTGTTTTTTTGAGACAGGGTATCACGATGTTTTCATGGGAAAGTTTCAGATGGGAAACTTGGTGATCAAACTTGGTGATCCTCCTGTCTCAGCCTCCCCCGTGCTGGACTGATAGGACCCCATCAGCTCTCAAGCCTACTAGCAGCTACCTGACATATTCCAGGACCTTGCCTGGTATTCCAGATGCCAGACTGTACCTGCATCTTGCGGGGAGGGGGGCGTGGGATCCCAAACTGTTAAGGGAAATTTTTCAAAGAAACCTGAAATAGAGACTTATCTGAAGGAGATGAGTAACCTTCGCCAACAGAGGCCCTCTGTGGGCACGCCGACACAGACCAAGGCCCGGTTTGCCCCCCAAAATCCTTCCTCCTGCACAACTGAACTTGCAGCAGAGCAGGAAGTTAGTAATGCTTTCTTGGAAATAAGAAGAGTCCCTGGGGGACGCTCAAGGCCAGGGCTTCCCCCGAAAGTCCAGCCCCTGTCCTGGGAAAGGAGGGGTTTCCAAGGAGAAGAGTCCGAAGGGAACCAGCTCAGCTTCTCGCCCGGGCGAAGTCCAGGGTGGCAGAGGCGCGGAGGCCGGCGAGCCTCAGGGGACAGAGAGGGCGCCCGCTCCCGCTGCCACCGCCGCGCCCTTTGCACTGGGTTTGCCCTCGCTGATCCCGGGGTCCTGGGCGCTCCACCCCGCCACATTAGCTCTGTCCTCCAACCCAGGTTTACACCGCCCCTCTGCACCCCGGGCCTAAACTACACTCCCCTGCCTGAACACTGGTTTTTGTTGGTTGCTTTTTTTGATTTATCACTTTCATTTCCCTGTCTTTAATTCGGTGCTTTGTTCTGATGCCAGCCTGGTGTAGGCATGGGGATTTTGGCCCATTTGGTAGCCTACCAGTGGACTGCTGTTTGACAGCAGCCTGGACAAAAAGTGAGATCCTGTCCCTAAAATAATTAATTTTGCTTTGTGGTTCAGGCTGGCCCTCAGCTCAGCCTCCAACTCACATCACAGCAATCCTCCTGCCTCTGCCTCCCGAGTGCTGGGATTACAGGCGTGAGCCAGCACACCCGGCACTGTGGTATGTGGTACTGGTTGCTGCTGGAGTGAGTCCCCACACCCAGTATTGCTATGTGGTTACCGGGGATCGGACCAAGCACCGGAACCACTGAGCTATATCCCCGGCCCCAAAATAATTAATTTAGTGTGAGCTTTGAGCGTCTGCTTTCTCCTCACTGGCGCATAAGACATAGTGTACTGTATAAGAAAGTTTTGCTCAAAATCTGAGCAAAGACAAGTCGCTGCAGGATTTGTCAGCGGAGAGAAGTGAAACGGAGAGAACAAATATAGATTTCCACTGAAACAGTTTCCTACAAGAACACAGGAGGTCAAAAAGAGGATGTGCAGCCGGGCAAAGCTGTTGAGACCAGAACTGCTGTAGGTCACATGCCCCCGAAGCGTGTGTACTGTCTTCCTTTTAATTTCTTACTTTTGCGGTGCCGGGGAGGGAACCCAGAGTCTCGCGTCTGCTGGCAAGCTTGCTACCACTGCGCGGCCCCTTCAGAACCTGTTCAGGATCTATTTGGGAGCAGGGTTAGCTACACTGCCTAGACTAGACTCGAATTGCCGATCTTCTTGCCTCAGCGTCCTGAGCAGCTGGGGTTCTAGGTGTGTGCCACTTCTCCCGGTTGTATTTATTTCTACTCGGTTATTTTTTTGTTTTTGTTTTGTTTTGACATAGGGTCTCACTGTGTAGTCTAGGCTGGCCTCAAACTCAGCGCAACCCTCCTGTCTCAGCCTGCTTAGTGCACGGTTACAGACGTGCTCCACAACGCCCGGCTGTTTAGTATTAGTATTAATTATTATTATTCTAAAGTCAGTGTACGAACCAGGCCGCGATTGGACCACTCTCACAATTCCGCAGCTTTCTTCCAACTTGCAGGGGCCGAAGGATTGGATTTCCCCAGCCAGCAGCTGCGCGGGTCACAAGACGTCCCCAATAACTCCGGGAAAAACTGGAAATCTGCTTGGCAACTAGACCCATGCGTGCCGCGCCTGCATCAGATTGCCCATCCTCGATTTAGGGGGCGGGGCCACGGCCCTGATTTGCTCGCGCCATCGTCGTGTGCGGTTGGCCAGTTCTTGGTAAGCAGAAGCCTGGCTCCAGGTATCCATCCGCCAGTGTACAAAAAGCCAGGGAGACAAAGGTGGGGAGTCAACCACTCGGCCGCGTGATGCCTATTCGTGGTTGGTCTGCTCTCTGAGGAGGCGGTGCTCACATCGACCTTGGGAGGGCCTAGCTTTTTTATTGGCCAATACTTCTCAGGGCGGGCCAACTGTGGCCCTAGACTGTCAGCGATTGGTCAATATTGCTCGGGGCGGGTATGAGGAGCTTGAAGACAGACTGGATTGGTGAACTCCGGTGTGGGTGGGAACCTGAGCGCGGCGGGGATCGCCATTGGCCGAGGCGGCGAGGGCGGGGCGGGCGGAGCAGCACGCCGGTTCCCGGCCGGGTGGCGATGGCGCCGGCGTCCTGGCGTTGGGTGCGCGGAGTCTGGGCAGCGGGTGAGCCCCTGTTCCGCGGCCGCGCGCTGCTCGTCACCAACACGCTGGGCTG
Organism: Petromus typicus; assembly: GCA_004026965.1. NCBI lineage: Eukaryota > Metazoa > Chordata > Mammalia > Rodentia > Petromuridae > Petromus > Petromus typicus. The sequence continues at coordinate 33,958 of PVIR01003304.1, read as the reverse complement.
CGGGGTGCTCATGGCGGCCGGGGACGGCGCGCGCCAGGCCTGGGAGATCCGAGCGCGGCCCGGCCAGACATTCAGCCCGCGGCGCTCAGGTGAGCAGCGGGCCGCCGCGCTTCGCCCGTCCCCCGTCGGCGGAGGCTCGGGGTCCCCTGCCGGACGGGCGGCCGTGACCCTGGCTGTGGCCTCAGTCCCCGCCGGACCCCGACCTCGTCGGGCTCCCGAGACCCTGCCAGCCCCGCCCCCCCAGAGTCTGTCGCCGCTCCCCGTGACCTCTGCCCCGTCCCCCCATCACCTCCTCCCGCCCCCGCCCGCCCCGGGGAGCCCGGCCCGGGCCCCTGACCCTGCCCGTCCCCCAGCCCGCATGTTCGCCGTGGGCTGCAGCATGGGCCCCTTCCTGCACTACTGGTACCTGTGGCTGGACCGAGCCCTGCCCGCCGCGGGGCTGCGCAGCCTGCCGAACGTCGTCAGGAAGGTGCTGGTGGACCAGCTGGTGGCCTCGCCGCTGCTGGGCGTCTGGTACTTCGTGGGTGAGGACGGGGCGCGCAGAGGTGGCTCTGCGGTGGTGCTGGACGGGGCGGGGGGCCCGGCCTTGCAAGCTCAGTGTCCCAGTCTGTAAAGGAGCCGTAATAAAGCGGCTCCCCGCTCCCCGTTTCTCTTCGGGGCTGGCGTTTGTGTGTGTATCTAACCGCCGTGCTGTCACCTGGCCGCCCCTCCATCCCGCCGCCGCCGGAGCCCGCGGTTCTGACACTTGCTTTTCTTTCCAGGCCTTGGCTGTCTGGAGGGCCAGACCCTGAGCCAGAGCTGCCAGGAGCTGCGGGAGAAATTCTGGGAATTCTACAAGGTGGGAGGGGCCCGGGCCCGCCCCGCCCCCGGCCCCGCCCCTCACCCCTGCCCGGCCCCGCCCTCACACGCCCCTCTCCCCTCCAGGCTGACTGGTGCGTGTGGCCCGCAGCCCAGCTGGTGAACTTTCTCTTCGTGCCCCCCCAGTTCCGGGTCACCTACGTCAACACCCTGACGCTCGGCTGGGACACATACCTGTCCTACCTAAAGTATCGGGTGAGCTCAGCGGACAGACACCCAGAGGACTGCTTGGTGTCACCTGTCAGCCCCAGATGGCACTGCAGGTGCCAGGCAGCAGGTGGCGAGGATGTGCCGTGCCGCAAAAGTGGCACCTGACACCCCACACTGGGCGGACCTGGTGCCACTGGACCTCCCTAGTCCTTGTGGAAAGCAGGGGTCCTCCAGAGGGCTGGCACTGGCGAAGGGGAACTGAGGGGCAATTGCCATGACCACTGTCTCTGTGCAACAGATTCCGGGCGCCCTGGCGCCCCAGGCTGGAGACTGAGCTGCCCGGGCAGAGGACTGGAGGCCAGAAAGGGCCGGCCACCTCGGAGGGGACCCACCTCCACCAGAAGGGGCACCATTCCCTCCGGCCAGAGCTGGGCCTCAGCTTTCCCATCAGGAACGCAGCCTGAGATGGACAGTGGTCCCCGCTTTCCACCGCGACTTCCTGAGACCCTGACCAGGCCCGAGTGCCAGGCTCCAAGCTGGCATCACTGCCATAACCTGGCTCCAGCCAGGCAGGCCCCACAGTAGGGTCACAGCACGGTCCCGGGAGCGCCCCCCAGTCTCAGCCACGCGCTGTGGGAACCCCATTAAACTGCAACCACAGGGTCCCGGGTGCCCGAGGGACATGTGTGGTCCATTCGTTTTATTGAAGTGTGGTGGTGTGGTGACATTTCCTAGGGTACCGGGGGACACGTTGCACACTCGTGAGGTCAGAACAGGTCTGGGGGGCCCTCGGCACCCTGCCCACCCCGAAAGCGGAGACTGCGGGGGTGCACACTGTCAGGCATTGCCTCATGCCAACCCCCTGGTCTGTGGAATCCCCAGAGTAGCACCCTCTGCCCCGCAGAGCCCAGGGTGGGCAGGCAGCCACCTCCTGTCACTCAGCTAGCCTGCTGGGGTGTCACCTGGCCCCCCCTTCACAACCAACAAGAATGATGGGTGAATTAGAAAAAATCAACTGGGAGATGGGGTCCGGAGCGTGGGGCGGGGCGGGGCCGTATGTACAGGGCAGAGCAGACTGGTCAATAAATAAATAAATAGCTACGATAATAAATAGGGTGGCAGGGGGTGGGCTTTAGCCCGGGGCGGGCGGGCAGGGTGGGGGAGCGGGCCCTCAGCAGGCGCAGTCCTGGTGCGGCGGTGCCTGCTGGTCGCTGAGCTGCGGGCCCTGCTTGGCCCCCGTGACCGCGGGGTCCGCCGTGTCCAAGGACTCCGACATCTTCTCGCAGATGACGTCCACCAGCCGCTCGAAAGTCTGCTTGACATTGATGTTGTCCTTGGCGCTCGCCTCAAAGAACTCGAACCCTGGGGTGGGGAACGCCGGGCACCATATTGGGCAGGGCCGGTCTGCCTTTCCCCTCCTTCCTTGGAGGCCGTGCTGTGGCTCCTGTTCCGCCCGCATCCCTCTCTCTGAGCTGAGTCTTCTGCCTTCCAGTTTCGCCCCGGCCACTTTGCCCGTCCCCCCCGTAGCGTGGCTCCCCCCACAGACTCCGCCAGCCCAGGTCCTGCCCGCTGTCACTGAGTGAGAAGTGTTTCAGGAGCCCAGCACCTCCCAACAGGAAGCCAGACAGTGAGGTCGGAACTGATCCCTCTCTAGTGAACTCCTACACATCCGTCAAGACCCGTCTCACGTGGCTCCCGGACCGGCCCATTTGCAGGAAGTGAGAGGCCGAGATAGGAACTCGTGCCCTGTGCGGGTTCTCTGCAGGTCTGAGGGCATCGCTCCCCTTCACTGCCTCGGTGGCCTGGGGTGGCTCCCGACTCCCCGAGGGGCACTCACCAAGGTGGTCGGCCAGCTGCCGGCCACGCTCTGACGACACCACCCGCTCGTCTTCCATGTCGCACTTGTTGCCCACCAGCAGCACCTGGGCGTTGTCCCATGAGTAGGTCTTGATTTGAGTGGACCTGCAGGAGTCACGCCAGGGCGGTATGGCTGGGAGCCCCAACCCTGCCCGAGGATTCAGGACCTGGCACACTGAGCCCTGTTCCCCCTCATTCATGTCGGACGGGGCGCACTGTGTGCCTCAGATCAGTCTTGAGCTGGCCGTGCAGGCCACGCTAGCCCGGAGCTTCTGCAAACCTGCGTGCCTCAGCCTCCCAAGGGCAAGGTCCCCAGTGTGCACCGCGCCCGTACAGGACCCGACTAGTCCTCAGACTTGTGCCCCCCCCCTCAGGATCTCAGGCTCCCCTGTAAGGCCCAGCTTTTCTCCCGGACCCCCTCCCCGCCCCGCCCGGCCCGGCCCGGCCCCAGCCGGCGCTCACCAGTCCTGCACAGCATTGAAGGACTCCTCGTTGGTGATGTCGTACATGAGGATGAAGCCCATAGCGCCGCGGTAGTAGGCCGTGGTGATGGTGCGGTACCGCTCCTGCCCCGCCGTGTCCTGGGGGACAGCGAGGGTTCAGGACCCACCAGCCTGGGCAGGGACAGCGGTCGGGGACCTGCCACTGCGGCAGCACCTCCCCCGGGCCGCCCTCAGCCTCTGAACAAAGGTACAGACCACCGGCCCACCCCCTCGTGCAGTGCCCACGCAGGCCAAGGGGGCCTCCTGGCACAGGCGACAGTCCCACGTGTGTAGCCAGCTAGGGTGCGGGGAGGTGAGGAGCAAGAGAAACAGGCAAGTAGGGCCACCCCTGCGAGTCCAGCACCCTGGAGGCTGAGGCAGGAGGACGCTGTGAGTCTGAGACTATCCTGGGCTATGCCGGAGACCCAGTCTCTAGAAATAAACGTGAAAGCGGGGAGAGCTACATTATCCCTGCAGAATCCTGGGAGGCCAAGCGCGAAGATCACAAGTCCAGGCCAGCCAGGCTGCTCTGAGACCCTGTGTCAAACCGGAAAACCCCTCAAGGGACAGATTGGTTTCTTGGTGGGTGTGGTGGAGGCTGTGGGCAAAGGGCCGCCCTGCCCAGGCGCTCCCCCCTCCCCCCTGCGGGCGCGCTGTCCCAGGGAATGAGGGGGCGGGACCCCGGTGGGCCTCACGCCAAGCCGGGCTGAGCGTGGGAAGGGGCATGGCGCCCATGCCTGCCATCTCTCCACCCCGAGGCGCGGGCACTCAGTCTGCCCCAGGGTACGAATAAAAGCGAACTAGGAAAGGGATCTGGGCAGAGGTGAGGTCGTGCCAGCCCACCCAGATCTGCAGCTTGATCCTCTTGTCGTTGCGGTAGATAGTCTTGACCTTGAAGTCGATGCCCACGGTGCTGACGAAGGCGGGCGTGAAGGAGTCGTCCGCGTAGCGGAAGAGGAAGGACGTCTTCCCCACGCTGCTGTTGCCGATGATCAGAATCTTGAACATGTAGTCGAAGTTCTGGTCCGAGGACTCCTTCTGCCCATAGCGTGCATCTGTGGCAGAAGCCATCTGGGGCGCAAGGGGACACTGTGAGGGGCTCCCTCACCCCCACCTGCCAGGCTGGGGAGGGCTGTGGGAGTGGCGCCCACCCTGACCGCCGGGGGCCCAGTAGGCAGGGATTCTCCTGGGAGAGTATTGCTGTGACCTTGAAAGGTTCTCTAGGAGGGATTGGGGGACCATGGGTGGGGACACCCCTGCACCCCAGGTTGGCTGTGACCCTGAACCCTGTCGTGGGACTCGAGGGCTGGAACTGGACCGGCCACACCTTTAGTATTTCCTGGCCGGGGAACAGTGTACACATGAGTCTGAGTCTGCCGCCAGCCCGTCCCCAAGCCCCCAGGCTGCGCTCGCACTGAGGCCGCCGCAACACGTGACAGAGGTGGGGCGTGCAAGACTCACGTGCACCCCACCGCAGGCACCGCACACACCCTGCAGGCACGAGTGTGCCTATCTCTTGGCCACCAAGGGTGGGGACTACCACCTGTCCACACATCAGCCTGCCCCTGGGAATGTGCAGACCCACTTGGGCACCCTGTCCCCTGCACCCTCACAGGCGTGCGTGCCTGTCACGCAGAGTTCTGTGCAAATGGCAGTGCACGCACATGCACAGTCCACCCGCTCGCCTGCACACGCGTGTAGCTGGTGCACACAGGGGCACTGACCCCGACCGGATCACTCAAGCAGACAGAGGTCCACACGCGTGTGTGCACAGCCCTGGACACAGGCGCGCGCGCACACGAGTGTGCACACCATGCGCACGCGCACGCAGCAGCCTCCCGCGCGCACCGAGGCCCGCAGGCGCGCCCGCCCCTCCCCCTCCACCGCAGCGCCGGGTGGGGGCGCCGCGGGGGCACAATAGGGGCGCAGATGAGCGTGGGGCGCCTGAGACCCCGACCCAGTCGCGCGTGCCCGCCCTGTTCCCCGCCCCGGCTCCGCAGCAGTCAAATGAAGGTTATGCGGGGCCCCGGCAGGGGGCACGGCCGCCGGAGCTCACCTCGCTCTGCACCCAGGTGGTGGTGATTGAGCGGCAGCGACTTCTCCGGCGGTGGCGGCAACTGGGGCCCCCGAGGTGGCGCGGGGCTGCGCGACAGCGGCAGCGGCGGTGCGGCGACGGCTCAGCCCCTGCAGTCCGCGGTGACGTCCTGCAAAGAGCGGGGCGGGGCCGCACCTGCAGACGCGGCGTGACGCCACTGGGGCGGAGCCTCTCATGCAGATGAGCTGTGGCGCTGTCCAAGGCGGGGCCACGCCCAGAACCGCGGCTGGAGAACGCGGGCCGACTGGGGGAAATGGGCGGGCCCTCAGGCAGACCGACGCGCAGCAGGGCGGGGCCGAGCCTGTGCATGGGCAGGGTGGGTCCAGCTGTCGCCCCGCCTCTGTGCGCTTCAGGGGCGGGGATTCTCTAAAGCATTTCATTGGCTAAAGTACTCGAACGACAGTCTAAAGAGCCAATCATATGTCGTGATCCCTCTCCTCCTGTCCAATGGCAGCTCTCAGCTATTCGAAGGGCCAACAGCCTGAGGCCTTGCCTGAGCCCAGGTCTCGAGCGCCCAGGGTTCGCTTCCCTTAGAGCCCCAGCCTCGTCCGAGGTTCTGTGACTTTTCATTAAATACCCCCTACTTCTGTCTTCAGAAACGGGGGACTGGAGTCAAGATGATCGACCCATGCACTACGCCAATACTTAGGGCTCAAAATACATTTTAAATAGAGGAAAATCGGGGTCAGGAGAGCCCCCTCCCGCCAGTCCCCAGAAAGCAGGGGGGCTGCGGCTCCCCAGAGCCTTCCTTTTCTGACCCCCGTTACCTAGGAAAATAAGGCGAGTGGGGGACAGAGGAGCATCCTAAACCCAAATCCCCGGGAAGAGGGGAGAGGTCCCAGGCCCAGCCCGCGCTGCTGGGGAGCAGAGGCCGGGGCGCGAGACTCGGCCACTGCGCTCGGCGCGAGGTCACCGGGACCGCGCCGGGAGCGGGGACCCCGCCCCTAGCCCCACCCCGGCCCCGCCCCGAGCGCCAGGCCCCGCCCATCCGCTCGGGACCGCGGCCGGCGGCGGGGGCGCTGCGCCCGGAATAGCTGCGCTTGGGCGGGGCGTGGGGCGCCCACCTCACTGCTCTGCGCACAGGGATTTATTTTTTTCTCAGGGCGACCTGTTCCTCTCCCTCCCCCACACACAGCGCAGGACTGGCAAATACAGAAGAAACAAACATAAATAGCTCAGTATGCGCGCTGGGTGGGGTTGGGGTCCAGTCCTGGGGAGCAGGGGAGGCTGAGTCAGGCGGCTGCAGAAACACCCAGGGGACAGGCAGCGGCCAGGATGGGCATCTGCTTCAGTTTTGTCCAAAGATTAAAATAACACGCTGTGAGCGATGCCTTTGTAATTCCGGCTACTTGGGAGGCTGAGGCAGGAGGACTGCAGGCCGCCCGTGGGCAATTTCAAGAGACCATGTGGAAGTAAATACAAAGGGCTGCGAGATAGCTCAGCGCGAAGACCCTGGGCTCAAAGCTGGTCTCTCCTCTCATTCACAGAGCTGAGGCTGGAACCCAGGGCGGCGCACCCTGCGCAGCGGGCCGGCCGGGCCGGGGTGGCGAGCATTCTGGTGCAGGAGCAGCTGAGCTCCAGGGAAGCGAGCGACAGCCCTGGGTCGCCCACTGCACCGTGGCAAAGGGGCGGGGGGGGGCCACCCCTAGCTCTGTCTCCTAAACGCCCGCAAGTCTGTCCCGCCCCAAGTCTGAGTCTGTGACCCGCGTGGCCTCTGGCTCCTCTGGGCGGAACCGCAGCGTCAGTGGTGACGCCAGGCGGCCCCGGTTATCATAATATTTACGATCGAAGCCAGCTGTTCCTCGAGCTGGGACGGTGGGATGACGCGGACCGCGCGTGCACTTCCGGGCCACAGAGCCTTGAACGCGGTCCAAGCAAGGTCCACCCCGCTGCACGCCCCGCCTCAGCCGCCGGAGCCACTACTGGCCACTGTCAGTTTTGGGCCACCGCGTCTTGCGTGGACAAAGACAGCTCTGTGCCTCAATTTGCACCACTGATCAAATAGGACTTTTGGGGGGGTGCCGAGGTGCAACTTAGGGCCTCCTGCACGAGAGGCCAGGACTCTCCACCGAGCCACACCGCACTCGAGCCTCATTTTTTGGCATTGTGTCAGCGCGGTATGCCAGGCCGGCCTTGAAATCACCACCTCCTGCCTCAGCCTCCTGAGTAGCTGGAACTCCAGCCGTCTGGCTCCGTAGAATCCCCGGCAGGGACACTCACACTGGAGACCGAGCCTGGAGTCTTCAGGCCTGGAGGGTTTATTCAGTCCCAGAGAAATGTCTATCAGACCCAGATTTCAAAGATATTTCTGGGAGGTCACAGGCACAAACGTCCCGCCAAGTACCATGATCAGGCCACAGGAATCAGAGGGGCCTGGACATAGCTATGGTCAGCAAGAAAACACTCCCCCAGCCAGGGAAAGCCCAGGGCAGCCGCACTGGACACAGAGCTGGTGGGTGGGGTTCTGTGCCTTTGTCACCATTAGTGAGGGAGGCCAGCTGTGAGGCACACACGTGTCCTGGGCAGGGATGCGGCCAGGGTGAGCACTTGCTCAGCAGGGCCTGGGAGCCATCAGCACCGCTGCCCAGGAGAAGCCAGGGTGCAGACAGAAGCAGGGGGAAGGAGACGGGGGGGGGGGACAAGGCAAAGTGAGGCACATGTGTGATCCCAGCACACTGGGAGGCTGAGGCAGGAGGATCTCAAGTGTAAGCCCAGCCTGGCCAGCTTAGTAGTCTAGGAAGACACTGTCTCCAAAAACTAACATGGCCTAGGAATGGAGTTCAGTGCAAAGGCCTTGGGCTCAGTCCCCCAAAACGCTAAAGGAAGTGAGTGAAGCCGGGGGCTCCAGGGTGACAGTTGGGGGAGGGGCCCCACCAGCCCCACTCAGGCCACTGAGAGCTGGAGCTGCGCAGGCAAGAAGCAGTGCCCGGAACCTCTTCAGGCCAGGGAGAGGCTGAGGCCTTGACCTTCACAGTCCCCCAGGTGCGAATTCAGCTCCACAAAATCTTCAGGTGGGCGGAGCAGAGCCTGAGGTATGGGAGCTAAGGGCCTGGTGACACTTTGTCCCTCCCCTCCCCCGCCCCTCCCCCCTTCTCCATCTTCCCGTCCTCCTCCTCCTCTTCCTCTGCTTCCTCCAGTGTCAGTTCAAACTGGAACCTGTCAGGGGCCCCCGGCTCGGAACCGACAGTGTCCAAGGGGCTCCGAGGGACCCTGCTCTGGTACCACGCCCTGTTGTCCTCCAGGGTGTCTAGCAGGTCCTGTGCGTCGGGGTGGACCAGGTCAGCCCAGGTTTCCCACAACGGATGGGCAATGTAGTCGATGAAGCCCACCTGGAAAGGGGCAGAAGAGGCGCAACAGGCATGCATTGAGTCACAGTGCACCCAGAACCACTTACGTTCTAGGCACTTGGCCATTCTCTGCTTGGAATCCTTTTTCCCCAACTCCTATTTAACCTGCAAAACCCTACTCAAATAACCCTTCACGGAAAGGTAGATGAAGTTCAGTGGTAGAATATCTGCTTGGCACATGTGAGGTTGTGGCTTCTGTTCCCAGCACCAGAGGGTGAGAATTAAACTGGGGCTCATGGGGGTGGATCGGCGGCCCCTTTCTGTCCCCCTTCTAGACCACCGCAGTGCAGTTAACTGCACACCTGGGACTTCTCCACCGAGGCCGTGTGCTTGTCGCACATGGGGCTGACGTCCAGGCCAGACTCGCGTTCTCGGTCACCCTGCCGGAAGAACTCAGCCATGATGCGGTCTGTCCACTGGCGGTACAGGGGCAGCGGCTTCGTGGGGTTGCTGAGGTCTGCGCAGTGCACCAGGTTCTGCAGGACCTGTGGGCATCGGCGCTCAGGAGTGCCAGCCGGACCCAGGCCCCACCGCGGATCACAGGTGGGGAAACAGCCGGAGGGAGGGCGCGGGGCCGCCCACCTGGATGCGATCGGCGTAGGTGTCCAGCAGCAGGACGCCGAGGCTGGTCACCTTCTTGGTCTCCACCATGGTCTTGAGGTCGGCCAGCAAGTTCATGTGCTTGGACATATCGGTGGCCAGCACCTGGGGGCCCGGGACAGGCGTGAGGACCTGGCCTGGCTCCAGGTCCCAGCTGCGCAACGAGAACGTCCCACGGGGCTCAGTGACAAAATGGGGGTGGGGGCCTGCGGGGACCCACGGCTCAGGAGAAGCCCCGGAAAGGCCTGAGGGGGCGAGGCCTGCGCCAGCAGCGCCGCCCGCCCGCTCACCATGTCGATCACCATCCTGCGCAGACTTAGCCACTGCGTGGCGCCCAGGTTCCGGAAGATGTCGCAGTTGTCGGCCTGCAGCAGCCTGAAGCCCGTGGCCAGGTGGTGGTTCTCCAGCACCGAGATGTCGTTGTACATCAGCGCCAGCTCCGAGTCTGCGGGAAGCCGGAGCCTCAGAAGCGCCCAGCGCACTCCCCGCAGGCGCCCTCCGGGTTCCCTGGGGGGGCTCCGGGCCACAGCAGCGGGCCCACCTCTACACTCCCCCAGAACGTCCCCCGGCCCGGCCCGGCCCGGCCCGGCCCGACTCCGCGGAGGCGCCGCTCCTGCCCAGCGCCCGCCCTCAGCTCACTGGTGTTGATGAGGAACTGGTTGGACACCCCGGGGTGGTCCACGTCGTGGATGGCGCTGGCGAAGATCGCGGCCAGGACCTCCAGGTCTGTGAACACGGCCTGCGCAGGCGAGCCGTGAGGCCGGCGGCGCCCCGGCCCTGCCCACCCGCCGCCCGCAGCCGGGGGGCGCTACCTCGAGCGCCGGCATGGCCAGCAGCACGTGAGCGGACTGCGCCACGTCGGCCGCGTGCAGGCTGTTGTGGTAGGCCACGTCGGCGTGGTAGTGACCCTCCAGCGTCAGCAGGTAGGTGGCCAGCGTGTCCGCTGGGATCTGGAATGTCTTGAGCAGGTCCCGCTCCTGGCCCGTGGCAGGCACTCACTCAGCCCTTGAGGCTCAGCACACACTGCTCCCATTGTGGCTTCTTCTGAACTCCTACACCGACTTCAAAGCCCTCGCTTGCAGGATGCCCTCTTTTGCTCTTGCCTGAACTCCTCCTCTAGTCCACTGCGCACCCCAGGACTGCTCTCGCCAGAGGACAGGTCCCTCTTCGAGCCAGACCCGGGTCCAAGGCTTGTGAACAATGTACTGCTTTTCAACCTAGCGAACTCCTACTCAACCTTCAATACCCTGCTCAAAATATCCTTTCAGGAGCATCAGGGAAGCTCTGAAAAATGAGTGTTCCTGAGGTGTTGAGTAGGAAGAGCAGAAGAAACCCTGGGGTCTTAGGACCCAAAGACACAGGCAGTACCTGGAAGATGCTGAAGAGGATGGCTGTGAGGGGCCGGTTCCCGCTCAGCTCGGCCACCCTGAACACATCGAGGCCCCACTTGTTGGTGTCCTCCAGCTCCTGAAACACGACCATCCGCGGCTCCAGCGGCGCTGCCGGACTCTGCAGCCCCGTCCCCCCGAGCACCCGGCCCACCTTTGCCAGCTGCCCCTCCTGGTCGGTCTGCACCCCGAAGCGCGGAACGGTGGCGACAGACAGACTGGGGTGGGGGATCCCGCGGAGGCTGAGGATCTCAGACAGGGGCCGCGGGGGCAGTGCCAGGTCGGTGCTCTGGTCTGTGGGTTGGCAGAGGCTCAGCAGGGTGGAAGGCTGCACCTAGCCTGGGCCCGCCCACCTGGTTCTTGCAGAAGCAGCTTCACTGTCCTTTTTTTCTGTCATTCTGTCCCCAACTGGAGACCCAAGCCTCTGGTGCCCTCCAGTGGCGAACTTCTACTCATGCTTCAGAGCCCTAGCTGTGGAGCCCAGTCCACCTCGAAGTAAGGCCTTGCCTCCCTCGCTCACCCAGGAAGGTCCGGGAGATGTACTCAGACACCTGGCTCCCGGAGCGGCTGGTTTCAGACAGGTGCGTCAGCTCTCGGTTCAGCATGCGTTTGAACTGCGGGCGAGTAGGGGCTGGTGAGGGCCACGCACTGCAGCGGGGGCGGGTGGGCGGCCGCCGGCTCAGCTCACCTTGGTGGAAGCCATGTCGCCCACCGAGTGCCGCGTGCGCAGCGCCTCCAGCTGGTCCAAGCACCAGTCCAGCTCTGCCAGCGTCTCCAGCGCCAGCGGCTGCCCCGCGTCCTCTGAGGGCCCAGCGGGTCAGGGTGGCCCGGTCGGCCCAGGGACCCCTCCCGGTGTCTGTTCCCGCGCCGGCCCGACCCCGGGGCTGGAGTGCGCCGGTGGCCAAGGCCAGGGGGCTTTGGAGCGGGGGCCGGGCTGACGGTGACCCGCGGCCCTAAGGTTCAGGCCACACGGACGTGGACACTGCGCCGTGGAGGCGGGGACCAGAGCTTTACCTGTACCTGAAGCGGGCGGGCTGCAGACTGGAGGGCTCAGGACGGACTCTGGCCTGCGCAGCCATCGGGCAGGGAGTCAGGGTCCTGCCCCGCCCCCAGCTGCTAGCCCCGCCCCCGGCGCCCCGCCCCGGCCACCTGAGCCCCGCCCCCAAGCCTGCAGGGCCCGGCCCAGCCATTGGCCTACAGCCCTACCTACAGCACGCGGGCTAGCCCCGGCCTGTTCGCACCTTTTCTCCTCTTCCTCTTTCCCAGAGTACTGGGGGCCGGAGCCCAGCGCCTTCGCCCTGAGCTACATTCTCAGCCTATTTTTTTATTTTTTGAGACACGGTCTCCGAGGTCACTAATTGCCCAGGCTGGTTTTTTTTTTTTAATTAATTTATTTATATTTCGAGACAGGGCCTCGCCATGTAGTTCAGGCTGGTCTTGAACTCACTGTGTAGCCTAGGCTAGCCTTGAACTCAGCGATCCTCCTGCCTCAGCCTCCCGAGTACTGGGATGACATAAATCCCTGCAGGCCCCGCCCCCAGTACCTGGCGGCCCCGTGGGCGTGGCCGTGGGCGAGGGCCGCCACATTGCTGCGCACGGTCCGAAGACTCGCCAGGACCTGCGGGATGTGGGGTTAGAGCCCATGGCGGCTGCGGTCGCTCGGGTCACGGGTGAGGGTGACACGCACCTGGGCGAAGGGCGTCACGATCAGGTCTTCCCCGTGTCTGCGGGGAGGGAGCCATCAGGGAGGGCGGGCCGGCCTCACCCCTCCCGCGAAGGCCTCCCCCCAATCACTTTCTCTGGGGCTCCGCAGAATCAGGCAGAAATGAGTATTTCTCCTTTCATTATGGCTACCAGGGAGCTCAGATCCGTGTGCCGCTTTGCTTGCTGCCAATCGGCCTTAGAATATCCGGGTTGCCACCCTGACCCCAAAGGGGGCCAAAACCCACCAGGTGACGTCGCCTGATAGAACGGCGCACTCGACTGAAGACATTAGCTGCCTGGCAAACTCTTACTTAACCTGCAAAACCTATTTCAAAAGGGGCCTCGAGGAGTTTGCCGAATGGCCGAACGATGGAGCGGGGGAGGTGGCACCCCGCACCCCGACTCACAGGTCACTGGCCGCCGAGGAGTTCCGAGACATGGTTTTCGGAGACAGTTCATAGTCGCTGTCCGAGCGGTACAGGAAGGACTCTCGCCGCTGCCCGTGCGAGCCAGGAGCCTGGGCGCCCCTGCCACACGCCGGCCCATGGTCGAGGTCAAAGCTGGAGGCAGAGGGGACAGCGGTCAGGCCCAGGGTCCCGAGCTGGGTGCGGGGGGGCGTGTGCACGCCGCCGCCGGCCGAGTCCGCCGCCCTCCGCGCCGGAAGCCGACGGAGCGCTCGCGCCAGCGTGGATTGCAAGCTCGACTCCCAAAGGCTGAGAGGGCCACCACCCTAGGCGGGTGTGATCCGCGCCAGGCTCCCCCCGGCCGCTGCACCAGCCCCTGACCTGGGCCACACCCCAGTTCCTTGGTTCCGGTGTCATCCACAGCTGGGACCCTGGACCCGGCTCCTCCCACCCGGCCCGGCCTAGTGCCGCTGGTCCACTCAGCCCTCACTCCTCGCCTCCCCGGCCACACCTCGACTGAGCAGCAGGACTTAGGCCCCTCCTTTTTTTGGGGGGGGGGTCAGTGAGGTTGTGGAGGAAGGACTCAGACGCAGAAGGGAGGTGGCTTGGTGGGTCATGGTCTGGGTGGATCTCGAGATGTTTTCTTTTTGGATAAGGTCTTGCTGTTTAGTTCAGGCTGGCCTTGAACTCGAAGAGATTCTCCTGCCTCAGCCTCCTGAGAGCTGGGGTCACAGGTGTGCGTTGCTGTGCCCTGCTGGGTGCCTCCTCTTTTGAGAGGGTGTGGGCCCAAATGGCCAACAGGAGAAATAGGGAAGGCCAGCGATGGGCGCAGCAGGCTGAAAGCCAGTGTCCACACGGTGGGGCCAAGTAGTCAGGCTCGGGGCAGAGGCAGCCAGATTTGGCTCAGCCAGGCCTGAGGCTGTGTCTCCGAGTGCGGTCCGCTCAGCCTGGGCACCAGCTGGAGCGAGCTGGGCCAGTTTTGGCTGCTTCCAACCGCATCAGGTGGATTCTGGGAAGTTCGTCTTTGTCCGGCCGGGCTCGGCTGGCTTCGGGAGGCTCGGGCATCTTCGGCTGCGCGAGGCCTGCCCGCCTGGCTGCCTGGGGTTCCGTGATGTCTCGTGGGGCGGAGCGCGGTGGGAGGCACAGGCTCTTGGGGTGGGGGATCCCGAACTTGCCCCCTGGAGGGGAAGCCTGCCAGCAACACTTAACTCTGGCTCACCTCTTCCCAGAGATGACAGGGAGACGCGTGTCATCACAAACAGAGAACCTGAGGCTCGGAGCAGCTACGGGGTGCTGGGTTCGAATCCGACCCCAGGCAGTAAGGGTTACCGGCCGGCTTGGATATTCCAGAGCGAGGGGGCTGTTTTTCTTTCTGTTCTAAACTTAGCCCGGCTGGCGGGGTCAGGGGTGGTTCCATGACGCGCACAGCCGGCAGTGAGGCCGCCCTGGCTGTGGGAACGCGCGCGCCTGTCCACGACCAGATGGGTAAACTGAGGTAGGAGACCCAGCGGCCTCAAGCCTCAGAACTGGAGCCTGCAGCCTAACGCTCGGGTCCCCTGGGTGCCTCCTGGGCGCCCCTACACCGCCGACGCTGAGATTCCTTCCGGACAACCCGCAGCCTTGTCTGCCCCTCCCCCGGCGGCCGCTGTCCGCCTGTGCGATCCTAGAGAAGTAATTTTCTCCTCCTCAGTCCACCCCTGGGCCCAGCAGGGAGCAGAGAGCGCCAGGACAGACAGGGAAACTGAGGCAGGGTTCCTGGCCACTGCCAAAGTAGGAGTTGGGCGCCAGAGGAACTCCGGTGCAGCCCCGACCGCCCCCAAGGCACAGCCGCTCCGGAAGGGCGGGACTCGAACCCGGCCTCACCCGCGGGCGGACGGGCTGGCCCCGGCTCTGCCCGCCGCTCTCGCCGCAGGTCCCGTGGCCCCAGGTCCCGTGGCCCCAGGTCCCGTGGCCGGCCTCCCGGACACCCGGGCTCGCGGGGTCAGGAGGTCGTGAGCCCGCCCGCCCCCGCCGCCCGTCGGACCGCGGCCGCGCTCACCACAGCGGGTGCGCCACCGTGAAGCGGCGCTGCAGGCGGATGCTCTGGTTCACCAGCAGCTTCCTGAAGAGCCCGGGCGAGCCGCGCGGGGACCCCCGGGGGGAGCCGGGGGCCGCGGCCGGTGCGGCGGGGCCCTGCATGGCGGGGCGCAGGGGGCCGCGCGGGCGGGACGCGGGGACTTTTGTGGGCGGCCGGGAACGGGGCGGGGCCGGGAGCCAGCGGAGGGGCCGCCCCGCCTCGCGCCCGACGCTCCAGGGCCAGGACGGGGAAACTGAGGCACCGGGCCAGCCGCCGCTCGCCGCACCCCGCCCCGGGACCTGGCGGGGACGCGGGCGGGGCCGGAGCCGGGACGGGCGCAGACCCAGCTCCGCTCCCTCCGGCCCCTCGCCGCCCACCCGGCTGACATTCCCCAGGCCCCGCGCTAGCCAAACATCCGCGTCCGCCCGGCGCAGCCTTCCGCCCCCTCCCCGCCCGGCAGGCCTGGAAGGGGGGTCTCGAGGCGGCGGGGTCGCTGGATCCGAGGCCTGCTGGCCCCGCGCCACTGCACAAGCGGACACGGAGTGCGCACGGGGGATGGGGTGGAGCAGCAGGTCCACGGGGTCCCGGGCAGGGGCGCCCACGTTTCCAGGAATCTGGGACACGAGCCACGGCGCAGAGGGACACCGCGCTGTGGCCAGGAGGAGTGGTCCGTGCCGGCCCGGACGCCCCACGGCCCACCCCACAAAGCTAGCGGCGGGACACCTGATGGAGCCCAGCCTCGCCTGCCCCCAGACCGAAAAACCATCTGTCACTCCCAGGCCCGACCTAATTATAGCCGCTCCCAGGAGACCCAGGCCGCCAGAATCTGCCTGGTGAGGTCCAGCGAGGCCTGTGGGCGGGGCTGCCCGTGGCCCGGGTCCCCAAGGGAAACTGAGGCCCAGAGCAATTCGTCAGGTAGGAGGTGGGCATAAGAGCGCTCAGCTCTGCCAGCCCCCGGCTGAGGAAGAGGCGGGGCCGCAGGGCAGGCTCAGCTCCCACAGGCACAGGCTGTCCTCTCGGACTCCGTTTGTTGACTGGCTTTCTGACCTCCGCCGGCCCGAGCCTGGGCCGCGTGGTGCGTCCTCGGGTGTCGCACTAGTGATGCTCGTTTTTGTTTTGCTAGGAGGAACGGCACCGAGGGAAGACAGCCAGAACTCAGGGCTCGGAGCTGGGTGCGCCTGCACTGCGGAAGCTGCATCAGCCCCGCTGGGAAAGGACTAGGCTGAAGGGGGCCCGGGGTCCCCAACTGTGCCTCGCAGCCCCCAGTGCCCTTCATGCACCACTGCCTCGATTTCCCCATTTTGACGCCTTCTCTGGGCATGCTCTTTTCTCCTCTGCTACTGAGGCTCCGAAAGGAGAGACAGGGACTGTCGCTCCTTCTTCTTTCTGCCTTTCGGAACAGGGTGTTGGGGATGGGATCACTGGCCATGAATCTGAGTCGGCACCTCCCAGAAGTGGCCCTGTGGAGCGGGTCTCCGTCCTTCCGAGTTGAACAGAACGCCCCTCCGGCCCTCCTGCCCCTCATGCACCCGCTCCTCCGGAGTCTGAGGCTGTGCCCACTCCGCCTTCTTGGCCTTCCTCTCCCATCCTCCGGGCTGCACCTAGAACCCTGGCCTTGGATTTGGCGTCCGGCTCCCTGGGGAAGCGCCCCCCCCCGCCCACGCATGCGCAGCTCCGCACGTGAGGCGCCCGCGCAGCCCAGCCACGCCCACCTTCCCAGCACGCTGGCGGGGGTGGGGGTGGGGGGGACCCTAGCCTGGCCCCTGCCGAGTATGTTTGTTCTTTTTTGAAAACGGAAAATCCTGAGTCACCAGCTGGGAGGCGAGGGGCCAGCCCCGGTGGCTCGCTCTGGGCCCCACATGATTCCCAGGACTTGGTGGGGGCAACAAGCCAGGTTTGATTATCCCCGGTGGTCCATCCCCAAACTGGTGAGCAGGGATCTGAAAGAGAGAAGCGGTTCGCTGAAGGCCGCCCAGTGGGGCCTGGTCCGGCCGATGGCCCTTCTCCAGCCTAAAGGTTGAGCCCCCCTCGGCAGCTGGCGACCCCGCATCCATCTCCCCGGGTACGCTGTTGTCCATCTCTGGCTTTTCTGCCTCAGTGGGTTTGTTTGCTGTTTGAGATACTCTTGCTATGTAGCCCGACTGGCCTCCAACTCGCAGGGACTCTCCTGCCTCAGCCTCCTGAGCGCTAGGATGACAGGCCGTGGCAATGTGCCCCAGCTAGAAGTAGCCTTCCAGGAAAGAGAGCGGTGATTAGGGCAGCCAGACCTCCGCCCCCTGCCTGCCCACCCACCTCCGGTTTTGCCCACTCGCAAGACCTTCCCGGCTGCTTAGGCAGGCCCCGCCCACAACTACTAATCCAGCGCCGTGCCCCGCCCACAACTATTAATCCAGCGCCGTGCCCCGCCCCTTTGGCGAGGCCCCGCCCACCTACCGCCGCCGGAAGGAGGTGGGCCAAGAGCGCGCGTGGTCCCGAGCCCCGGCCGCGCCCCGGGCCGGCTCGTCGGCGTCCGAGTGGCAGCGCTGCTGGATGCGGATGGGGCGCCGGGGCTGCCGCCGCAGGTGCTTCGGGGGCCCGGGCCCGCCGGCCGGCAGCGTCCGCCCCGCCGGCGCCCCCCGGGCTGCCCGTGGCCGGAGCCCCGCCGTCCGCGAGCGGGGGCGCGCGGGGCCCGCGGCGGGGCGACCGGGAGCTGTCCGCGCCCCGTGGTGCTGACGCGGCCCGCGAGGCCCCGGTGCCCGGCCCGGGACCCCCAGGCGGCGTTCCCCGGGGAGCACCCCAGCGACCCTCGGGCCCCCCGCCCAGCGCCAGGCGGGGCCGCGGCCGGACACCCGCCGTCCTCGCGTGGGAGCCCGGGACGCAGCGGCGGCCCAGGCTCGACCCTCCGCGGAGCAGGCCGGAGCTCACGGGCCCCGGAGCCCCGGCGGCCGCCCCCGGCTCTGCCGAGTCAGGCTCCCGCCCTCCCGCGGGTCTCGGGGGGTTTTCGCGGGAAGCACGAGGACGTGTTCCGCCGCGGTTAGAGCAGCAGCCGGCGCGGCCGGGAGTGTGGGGTGGGGCAGGAAGAGGTGGGACTGTGTCCCCAGGCGCTGGGCCCACCTCGGGTGCGGCGGATGCGGGAAGAGGGGCTGTCCCTGGTCTTCCTGAGCACTCCAGACTTTCAAGGGGATGTTTCCCAGGAGGCTGAGCCCAACCCACCATGTGCCCCGGTCTGAAGGAGTCGGGCTGAGTTCAAGCCACACCACCACACTGGCTTGCTTGGGTCTCCCTAAGGCAAGCATGTCACAGCCTCATCCTGGCACTGTGGGAGGCTGAGGCAGGAAGGTCCCGAGTGATGGAGGGAATCAGAGGTTGGAAAACGCCGCCGGTGTGCACTCTGGCCCCGTGCTGTCCCACTAAGTCCTGGTAAATTCCTGGCTGATCAGCACGCCTCTCCTGTCTGCACCGCTTAGGACCCAGGGTCGCCTGCCTAGACCCAGCCTAAGGCTCATCCCTGGTCCTCTGCCCACCAGGCTCCCTATGCCGCCCTTACACGGGGGCGCCCCAGCCTCTCACCTGCTGGACCCTTGGGACTGGATCCCCGCCTCTGTTCCCCCGCGGCGCCACACCCTTCCTTGCACTCTGCCAGCTGGACGCCTCCGGCCTTCGGCCTTTGCTTCAAAGCCACCTCCCGTCCCGGCCCCTCTCACCTGCCAGCCACAGGCCCGTGGCTACTCTCTGGCCCTCGGGCTCCGATGGTGAACACCACCCGGGCGCTGGGCCCCGCCTCTCCAGGGGCCCCTGGGTGGCTGCACAGCGGGGGCAGCAGTGGGCTTCCCGAGAAGCGCCTCCGGATGCCGCTGCCACCGTGGGGGCTCACAGGGGCTGAGCCTGCTTCTGCTGGTTCCCGGACCCGCTGAGGGGACAGCAGGACTGCATGGCTACTGGTTGCCCACCCTGCTTGGTCCCTGAGCTCAGCTGCAGCTTGGAGACCCACCTTTCTCTCCAGGGAAAGGGGTGCAGATCCCAGCCTTGGGTTTTTAGTTTTGAGACAGGGCCTCGCTATGTAGCCCAGGCTTGGCCTCAAACTCAGTGTGATCCGGGCTGGGGATTTAGCTCAGTGGTTCCAGCGCCAGCCTTGCAAATGCAAGGACCCGCGTTTGATCCCTGGGAACCACCTACCACAGTGCTGGGTGTGGTGATTTAGCCCACCAGCAATCAGAACCACACACCACAGTGCTGGGCGCAGTGGCTCACACCTGTAATCCCAGCACTCGGGAGGCAGAGGCGGGAGGATTGCTGAGTTCAAGGCTGAGTTCAGGACCAGTCTGAACTACAAAGCGAGACCCTGTCTCAATCAATTAGTCAATCAATAGTTAAAGCAGACAGCTGGATGTGGTGACTATACCCATAATCCAGCACTCAGGAGGCAGAGGCAGGAGGACTTGCCCAAGTTTGAGGCCCGCCTGGGCTACATATTGAGTTCAGGGCCAGCTTGAACTACATAGCAAGACCCTGTCTCAACAACAAAACAAGCTACAGATGCCAAAATCAAGTTAAGAAAATAAACCTCAGGCTGGGGATTTAGCTCAGGGGCACTGCCACCTGCCTGGCAAGCACGGGGTTGTGAGTTTGGAAAGAAAGATCTCAGAGGGCGTGGAGAATAACTGCAGGCAGCCAGGAAGCTAGCTAGGGTGACAGGCACGCACCACCACGCCCGCTGTGGCCCCCATACCTTATTTTCTTCCTCTGTCCCCCCTACCCTTCTCTCCAGTGTCGGATGTTCACAGTGCGCGGTACCCCCGGCCCTTTTTATGTGAGGATAGGGTCTCACTAAGTCACTCAGTTGCCCAGGCTGGGCTCAAACTTGTGATCCTCCTGCCTTAGCCTCCCAGAGTGCTGGGGTCACAGGCGTCGCACCAAGCCTGACTAAACTTTGCACGTTTTCTACAGGAGCAAAACCTGTACCTTAGGGAACCTCTGTGTGCCACGGCCTCCTCCTCCCGCCCCAGCCTCCCACCTGGAGCCACAGCCCTGCTGTGCAGACACAAGGCCGGCCGGTCGCCCTGTGCCGGGGTTGGGCCAGCAGGTGACCTTTCCAGGTCAGAGCCCCACGTCAGCCCCTCCCCCTCCATGCACGCAGGGGCCGAAGCCGCTGTGGGCTCTGCGGGCCTCAGTTTCTCCCTGAGTAGGTCTCTAGGCAATTTTAGGGCTCAGGATGTGGCGCAAGATCCACCTGGCTCACCTCACTCAGCAGGAAGGACAGTGATGTCTTGCTCCGTCTCATCCTGGCGTCTGGGGACCTGGGGATGAGGCTGGGAGGCCCCTGGCCCAGGCGACACACCTGGCCAGTCCTGAGGTAGCGAGGTATCGTCACTTGCTGAAGGAGCTGGGCACAAAGACTCCAAGCAGGAGCTCCTCCCCAGCCTGGCAGCTCCTGGGATGGGCCCCCAAACTCCAATAGGATGGGGGGCAGGCGGGCCCTGCCTCACCTGCCGCCGCCGCCGCGCCCTGCCTCGTCCTGACACCTCCCAGGGACGGCAGGGGCCGGGTCCCCCTTCCGGGGGGCTCCTGAGCTGCCCAAGAACCTGGCCAAGGCCCCGGGGGCAGGGACCGCAGCGGGGCACAGGTGGCGTTAATGAGTGATGAAGGGGGGAGACCCGCTCGCTCCGGTCCGTGACCTCTGCTTCCCAGCAGAGCCTGGACTAACGGGCCTTGGCGATTTGGGGCAGCCGCTGTGCTCCCCACACGCTGCCCCCCGGGCTGTGCCACCCAGGCACACCGACAACCCTCTCTGGTCCGACCTTGTCCCGACCTGCGGGTGAGGCTGCACCAGAACCAGGGCTCCAGGACGGTGGCTGGGCTGGGGCGCGGGCATGGGTGCCAAGGCAAAGGGCCGGTGCCGCCTGGCCACTTGGGTTAATATTTCACCCGCAGTGCCACCCGCCCCCGCGAAATCATCAGAGCACGACCCAGCTCCTTGGGGCCCAGAGCAGGGACGGTAGCCGGGTGGGCACCTCAGACACGTGGTCGGGGAGTCTGCGTGGTGACAGCCAAGGCCCCTCTGCGTCCCCCGGCTCCACCTCCGTCCCGGGCAGTGAGGCGTCTGCTCCGTCCTGGGGCTGGGCCGGGCTCCTCGGCCCCTGACCTTTACCCGGGCTCGGCCTCCACCCTGAGCGAGGCTCCCTGCTCCTCTGACTGAACACGTCTTGCTGAAGCCCGGATGCCAGTGGTGGCGGTGGGCAGCGCCCCAGCAGAGGCCATGCCCGGGAGGGAGCGCACACGCCTGCTGCGGGCGGCCTGCCACCTGCTCAGTGCTGCGGGCCCCCCACGGCGCCCACCCCAGGATCTCTGCACAGGCCACGTCCGCTTCCCGGAACGCCAGCTCTGCATGTCACCTCCTGGGCGCCGCCCCACCTCTGCCTGCGCAGTGTCCCTGCAGACCTGCTCGTGTCTCTGCCTCTGACCGCGCTGGTCCCTGGGGACACAGAGAGGCCCCTCCCCCGGGCCGGTGACAGAACGGAGCCACAGGTGCTCAACGTGGCTGGCACACATCCGGTGAACACTGAGGGCTTTATTTGTTTGTTCGTTGCCTTATTGTCGCGTGGACTCTTGCAGTGTTGCCCAGGCTGGTCTAGAACTCCTGGACTCACACAGTCCTCCGCCTCCGCCTCCTGAGCACAGTAGCCAGGCCCGCAGGTGCCTGCCATCCGCACTGTGCCGGCCCAGCGGCCACCCAGGCCCCTGCTGGCCAACCCTGGTCTCTCCCGGCTCACTGCAGCCACTCAGGGGACTGCTGGTCAATGGACGGCCGTCGGCTCGCACCGGCCTGGAGGAGGGACAGAGGGGACGCTCAGACTGAGTGGAAAGAGGGCACCCCTCCCGGCAGCCCCGGCTCACCATGGACACCTCGTCCAGCACGAGGAACTCAGATGTGTCCCGGTGGCAGTGTCTCACAACCAGCACCACAGACCCGATGAGCACCAGGGACACCAGCAGACACACGGCCACCACCACGCCCGGGTTTCGGTGTGACACAGGGGTCTGGGTGCCCCCTGGTGTGAGAAAGAAGCCCTGAGAAGTAGATCCCCAGGAGGACCCGAAGCAGTCCTCCTGCCTCAGCCTCCCAAGCACCGGCGTTACAAGTGTGCACCAGCAGGTCTGGCTCAAAATATGTATACTTTATAACCTAGCTTACTCGAGGGTAGTATCGCTGCCCTGCATATACTTGGCCCCGGGCCCGGCATGTATTAGGGGCACATAGAAACATCTGTAGACCTCAGCTGGGCATGGTGGCTCACCTGTAAACCCAGGACTTGGGAGGCTGAGACAGGAGGACTGGTGCAAGGGCAAGGCACGGGACTATATCGGGAGACCTTGCGCTTAGGGCTCTGGTGGGGCAGGGCCCTGCTCCCCGGCTCCCGGGCCGCGCCGCCCCCTGGTGGTCAAGGTCAGGCCTGCATCCCGGGGTCGCGGCTCCCGTCCCAGCTCCCGGTTGTGGCTGCTTACCCTGGCCGGGCCCAGGGGAAGAGGTCAGGGAGTCTGACTGGGACACCGCGGTGGGCTGTGAGGCGGGGGACCACGGCTGGGACACCGCGGTGGGCTGTGAGGCGGGGGACCACGGCTGGGACGCTGCAGTGAGCTCTGAACTGGGGGACGCAGAGGTCCGCCCCGAATCTGTTGGGGTGGGGCTGTTCTGGGGACTCCAGGCGCTGGGCCGGGGCGTGGGCGTATCCTCAGGACTTGAGCTGGGAGAGTGAGAAGAGGCCTCGGGGGCGGCAGATGAATGTAATAAAGAAACTGCTGGAAAAAATGAAAAGAATGAGGCGATCACAGGGCGTTTGGGTCAGGACTGGGCTGTGTTGGGGGGCTCGGGGGTACGGAGCACTGCGCGTGCGCATAGCCCTCGGCACCGCAAAGGAACAAGGAGGCCAGGTGTGGTGGTGCACTCGGGAGGCTGAGGCAGGAGGATCGCAGGAGAAGTTCCAGACCAGACTAGACTAGATACATAGTGAGACCTTGTCTCAAGACAATCACCACCACCACTGCCACAACCAGATCAATTTTAACAGAGAAAGAAACAAACAAAAAAATGCCCAGCTCTTGGGAGACCAAGATGACTCAGGGCAGGGTGCAGAGCTCCGTGGGACGCTGAGGCTCCCTCACAAGGTCAGGCCTTTGGGAGTCCATGTTCCGGTACGGGTCCTTCTCCGCCCCTGCTCTTGCGCCTGAGCCCAGAAACCCTCTGGCTGGGGTTGCTGCAGCTCAGGCAGCATGCTCAGCAGTGCTGACTTGCAGGGACGCGGGCTCCTTTTACAGCTCCTTTGCTTTTCTAAACTTTGAGACAGGGTCTGCGGAAGTGGCTAAGTTGCCCCCGCTGGGTTTGCACTGGCCGTCCCCTGCCTCAGCCTCCCAGCGTGCAGGGATGACACCACCCATGCTTCCGGGGCCTTGCTTTGACTCACTTCTGCGGTGCTGAGTGGAACCTGGGTCCGGCACAGGTGCGGACCAGGCTGGCACTCGCCACAGTGCCACACCCCAGCCCCGAGCAAGCAGCCCTAGGAAGGGCAGCAACCACACCCCCGGCACCCCTGCCCCTCAGCGCCACACAGCCCTGGCTCAGGCCCCAGCCAGTGCAGGCCAGGCTGAAATGGGGGAGCCGCTTGGCACCGTGTCCACACACTGGGCACAGGTTCTGGGTGGCCAAGCAAGGCGGGTGCCCGGAATTCACCCCTCAGCGGCTCCGGCCCCACCCACCCTGCCCTGGGCCCAGCTCAGTGCCTCTTCCTGCCTCACCCCGAGGCAGAAATGCGGAACTGACCCTTGCACCGAGCCTGCAGGGTTGCCCCACCCGCAGCCCTCCACAGGCTAGGCACGCAGAGCCAAGGTGCTGCCCCCAGCCGCCACCGACACCGGGGGAGGTGACTCAGGAGTCGGGGGTGGGGGTGGGGGGGCCAGGCAGGCTCTCAGGACGCGAGCACATGACCCTCGGCCACCCATGGGCCTGGCCCCACGGGGCGGGCACGGGGGCGAGGTGCCCCGTGGGCCTCCAGAGCCCTGGCACACAGCAGTGAGCCGCTGGGAAAGTCTGCAAAGGAAAACAGTCCACCCCCTAAGTGAGAGGCTGACGTGAGCCGGACCGAGCCTCAGTGTCGAGCTGTCATACTCTGAGGGACACGGTCCCCTGGGAAGGACGCCAGCCCCTGTCCGTGGTGCCCCTTGCTCTTCACTACACATTGAAGGCTGGCACACTGGCAGAGGGAGGGTGGGCGATGGGCAGCGAGGAGCCCTCTCTACACCCTGGGCACAATCTGAAGGAGCAGCAGGAGGGAATCAAGCCAGACGCTGAGAAGGACTTCCCGTGGAGGAGTCGGCGTGACTCCCCGCCTGGCCGGGCCTGGGAAGCGGAGGGGAGCACCAGGAGGCGGCCTCTCTGGCGCGGATGTCTCACCCTCACCTGCCTCCGGGGAGATGGTGGTCTCCCTGGGGCCCGGGGGCAGGGCAGCCCTGAGCGGTTCCCGGGCGGGGGCCCAAGCGTCTGCTGCGTCTTCCTGGAAACCCCGCCTCCCTCTCACCTGTGCTTCCCGTGTTCCCTTCCACAGAGGAGTTTGGCAGCAGGGAGAGGGCCAGGATCAGCAGCGGCAGCCCCCGGGGCCCCGCCATTCCTGCGCACCGAGGGCCCAGGTGCGCTGCGAGCCAGGGCCAGGCGTGCGGCCAGGTGAATGCGTGTGCACCTGCACGCGCCTCCTGCTGGTGGCTGTGGGACCAGGCGCCACGGGCGGGGCCTTGGGGGCCCCCACCCGTGCCGAGCACGCCACCCTCGAGTCCAGCCTGGGAGCCCCGGCTGCTCCTCTTACAGCCCCGACGGCTGTGCCCCCCTTCAGGGCTGCCCCGGCCCGCTGCCACTGCGGGCGCCTGACCCCTTTCTCCCCTCTCACGTCCTGACCCGAGGAACTGGGGCACAGGCTGAGCCGAGCACCCCACCACGGTGGTGTGGGAACTGCTCTGGCCCAGGGCCCCAGAACTGAAGTTTTCTGATTTTGTTTTATGGAACCCAGGGTCTCGCACATGCTTACCAAGAGCTCACCACATCACTTTTACATTTTGAGGGGGTCTCACTAAGCTGTTCAGGCTGGACTTGAACTCACAATCTTCCTGCCTCCGTCTCCTAAGCAGCTGGGATCACAGTGTGTGCTGCCACGCGCTGCCATGCCAGCCAGATGAGGGTGTGTGGGGTGCACTGCAAGGGACCAGGTGCCACCTCCTATCGTGGGAGGAAAAGCGGGTACACGGGACACCGTGCTGGCAGCCCCTGGCGTCTGGAAACCTTGGGGTCGCTGTGCTGGCCAGACACCGATGGACAGCCGGGTACAGACAGCACTGCTGGGGTGTTCCAGACTCCCTCCCCTCGTCACCCCAGACGCCCCACTAATACAGACACAGGACGCCCGGGCCAGGCTGGGCGACTTTATTCACGAAACCCAGAGCACGGCCCGCCCTTCCCGGTGTCTCCTGCCAGCAGCCAGAGTCCTAGGCGCCAGGCCACCGCGAGGGCTGCCGAGCACCGTGTCCCGGGGCCCCCGGAGCGCTGTCCCACGGGCTGCCTGTCCCCAACAGCGCCCTGGGGGTGAGGCAGCCCCGTGTGTAGTGGCCGCGCCAGTTGGCCTGCAGTGTCCTGGCGGCCGACTGCTGCTCCCTCAGCTGGCGGCGAACCCTGAAGCCCTTCCACGCTGACTGGATGGTGGTGGCCGCGGTGTCCCATGGTTCCTGGGAATGCCGGGGAGCTGGCCGGGGGGCACGGGCCCAAGACACGCCAGCCTGGCCTGTGCCGTGCACCACCCGCGTGGGGAGGGTGTGGCCACAGGTGTGGCAGGTGCGGGGACTGGCGCCCACAAGCATCACCACGCTGGGTGGGCTGCCCAGCCCCGGGCTCAGGGACCGGCACAGGCTGCAGACGCGCGGCTGGCAGGACTGGAAGCAGCGGTGGTCCACGGCTGCCTTGGCCTGGCCACCTGGTTCCGCCCAGGCAACCGGGAGCCGCCGGTGCCGAACGCGGGCCCGGCGCATGCAGTGGCCTCGCCACGCAGCCTGGATGACTAAGGTGGCTCTATAGAGCTGCAGCAGGTTGCGTCGCACGCGATGGCCACGCCAGGTGGCCTGGATGACGGTGGCCCTCTGGTGCCACACCTTGATGGTCCGGCGCACCAGATAGCCGCGGGTGCAGGCCTGGATGATGGTAGCGGCGTGGATGATGATCCTCTCCCTGTAGTGCAGCGACTGAGTCAACTCCGGCGGTCCGGCCTGGCCTGTGCGGGCCCACAGCCCCGGGGCCCTGTGCGGCTGCCGTGCCTTGGGGGAGGCCACGGCGTGGTCCAGGGCCCTGACTGCCACACTGGGCACAGTGGAGTTCCATGGCTGGCCACCATGTGTGCCGATGTCCGCCGGGCCCTGGGGGACACCAGGGGTCAGGGACAGCTTGTGCTGGCTCACAGTGGGACCCATGAAGGGGGGGAGCTGGCCCTGATGTCCCAGGGTCAGGGACAGCTTGCGATGACGAGCTGTAGGGCTCACAGAATACTGGGGGGGCTGGTCAGACAGGGGCCACTGAGGCATAGGCAGTGAAGACTCGTGGCTCAGAGACACCCCACAAGCTCCCAGGGACAGTGCAGGGACACTTTTGCCCTGGGCCACGCCTGCGGGCAGCAGACCTGCGGTGAGCCTGGGGCTGCCGGGCAAGGACCTGGATTCAGGGGGCTGTGCTCGCCGTGAGGGCCTGAGCCTGGCCGCGGGCCCTTCCAGCAGTGCAGGGACCAGGCTGTCCTGGCGGGACCTGCAGGGTTTTCTTAAGCTGGGGGGCTGAGCGGGGTTACTCAGGGTCCCATCCTGGGACGTGGGTTTCGGGGGAGTCCTGAGGGCCGCTTCTGCCTGCGAGGGAGCAGATGCTGTGGGTTTAGCCCAGGGCTGATAGGCCTGGATGGGGAAGATCGTACTGGCAGCCCCCAACCCCTGAGGAAAACAGGGGGTCCCCTCCCTGGCTCCAGACTCCGGGCCCCGCCAGGGCAACTGAGAGGCGGTACTGGACACCATTGTTCCCTGGGACTGGCATCGGACTCCAGTGAGAGTCAAGGGCTTGCGTGGAGACACTGAGGGACCCTCAGAGGCCCCAGGAGCCAGAGGCTGACACCCGGCCCTGTGTGCTGCAGACCCTGCCTGCATACCGGGGATCCAGCTGGCAGCTTCGAGGGGACTCCCGGGAGACCCCCACCTGCTTGCTGGCTCTGGCTGGAGCAGCGGAGTGGTGTCACTGCTCACAGGGTACCTGGCTGATCTCGGGGCCTGGGCAGGGACAGAAGCCACGTTGCTGGCTTGCCTGGGGGCTGCCTCCCTGGACGGTGACCTTTGATCTTGGGGAAGCCTGCCCTCTGCGAAGAGGGGCCTGCGGACACAGTCCACACCTGTCCCCAGGGGCCCGTGGTGCCCCCATGCTGTGCCCCGCAGCCCGGACACATGACTTGCAGCTGGGGCCTCAGGATGAGCTTGGGCCAGGCTGGTGGCACCAGAACCCGGGGCGGGGCCAGCAGGGCCCTCGCCAGTCCTGGCTCGGTGGAAAGGGCGAGGAGAGAGACCTACCAGCAGGGACCCCGGCGATGGGCTACAGCTCTCGAATGTCGCCACTGAACTTAGGGGTACCTGGGGGCTCAACGGACACATCCCTGAACTTGGGGCCACAAATCTAACCAGGGGTTCTACAGAGAGACAAGGCTTCCCCTTGGGTCCAGATGGTGCCGCATGCCTCGAGACCATCTCACTGGCCACCAGGGAGCATGGGGGGAGGCCCTGGACCACACCAGCCATCACAGGCCCCAGGGGGGCACCCTGGGCCACACCGGCCATCACAGGCCCTGGGGGGAGGCCATAGGCTGTGGTAGCCATCATAGACTCTGCGGAGAGGCCCTGGCCCATCTCTCTGACGACAGACCCCTGGGGAATCCTAAAAGGCAGGCCACTGGTGTCTGAGAACACAGTGTCCACGGCCATCCTATCCGCACAGCCCGGCACAAAGCCAGCGCTGGCCATGCCCGGCCCAGGGGTTGGAGCGACACCTGCGTATTGGTAGCTGGACGGGACCACGGCGGCCATGCCAGCGGGCTGTGGGTACAGAGTCACGGGAAGAGGCACCCGGGCCTGACACACGCTGGGCTGCAGCTGGGCGTGGCTGGCCCCCAAGCTCTGGAACAGCACAGCTGCAGGGAGGCCGCAGCCCAGCCTTGGGGTCCCCGAAGAACACTGGGGCATCACAGGAGTACCGGTCTTCAAGACCTGGGGTGCCGCGGCAGCTGTGCCATCAGCCACGGGACACTGGCTCACAGAAGCACCCGTGTGTGGCCAGGAGCTGCCCCCAGCCAGGCCACCTTGAGGGACCCCTGGGGACACTCTCAGGAACATATCGGGCACCAGGTGGTCCTGGGGTGTGCTGGCCGCTTCTCCCTTCAGCCACGTCTGATGGGGCACAGCGGGTCCCCAGTCCAGGCCAGGGCCCTCCTTGTGGGCCACACAAGCCTGGTAGAAAGAGGGCACTGGGACGGCGGCGGCACTTGGAAGTCCCTCACAGATGCCAGGGGGCTGCCGGAAGTCCAAGTGCAGCCTGTGGAGCAGAGGGTCCTGGAGGTTTGGGACCACGCCGGGCATCAGGAGGGGATAGCTCCCCAGAGGAGCTTGGTCCAGGCCCCAGCTGGCCACCCCGGCGTAGGGCCCGCCGGAGCCAGCCGGCGTGTAAACAGGCAGGCAGTATGGAGCGGGGGTGGCCGTGTGCAGCCGCAGGCCTGGCAGAGCTGAGCCTCTCCCAGAGGTGGAAGGTGGCTCGGGGAAGCTGTAACCGCCCCTCCAGACCACCGGTCGCTGGGCCAGTCCTGGGGACCCCAGGTTGGCCACACGCGACTGAGACAGATAAGGGGACATCCTAGCAGTAAAAAGTGGGCGGGCCCGTCTGCAGGCCATCCTCCGGGACGGAAGGGGCTGGCTTGGGCTTGGGGACACTTTATGGCCAGTTGGAGACTGGGCAAGGCTGGAGGACTCCCCACTGTCCAGGGATGGCTGAGCCAGGCTTGGAAACCCCCCACAGGCCCCAGATGGCTGGTGTGACCCTGGGCTCCCCCTACTGGTCACAGACGGCTGTCCTGGGCCTGGGGACACGTGGCTGGTGTCACAGGGCTGGGCTCCCGGGAGACCCGCCCCGCTGGCCTTAAACAGGTGGCCCAGGCCAGGGAACGCCCTGGTGGACACAGCTGGCTGGGACCGGCTTGGAGTCAGCCCAGTGGCCGGGGACGGCCCGTCGAAGGCTGAGCACCCCGCTGTGGCTCCCGAGGACTGGTCCGGGTGTGGGGCTGCCCTGCTGGCCAGTGAGGGTTGAGAGAGGAGACGGGAGGACCTGGGCAGCACAGATGGCGGCGGCTCCACGGGCGGGGCCTCGGTGCCCGGCTGCGGGCAGGGGCTGCTCTGCAGGGTCCCCTGAGCCGCTCCCTCGGTCGCCCCCACGGGGCTCCATTCCCCCTCGCCCTCCGTGTCCCAGTGGACGCTCAGGGCCAGGCAGCTGGACACCAAGGTGTGGCGCAGGACGGGGGAGTGCTCAGCGGCCGTGGGGGGCGGGCAGGGGAGGTGCGGGCTCGGGGACCTCGGCCCGGCTCCTCCTGTCTCTTCCGGGTCCCTCAGGCTCTGGGGCTGCTCCTCAGGCTTCTGAGACAGCAGGGCCTCCAACTGGGGATGCTTGTCCCAGCTGCCCCCCACAGTGTGGTCCAGGACCTCGACGGCGGTCATGCTGCCCGCGGACGTGGTGGAGAGGCTGGAGGAGCTCAGAGAGTCACTGCCACCCGGGCCGTGGGGCTCAGAGCCTCGCCAAGTGCACTGGGCTGACCCCCTGGGGACTCTGCCCACGAGCTCACTGAGAGCGGACATTGGCAGGCTGGCTGCTGGCTCCGGGGCGGAGGACAGGGTAGAAGCCAGCCCCTGCGTTAGATCCCTCTCCTGTCGAGCGAGTGTATGGGGGCAGATGTGCACCAACCCAGCGCCCGTGGACACCGGGCCACCTCCTGGGACCCTGCCCATGAGAGCAGCCTTCCGCGGACTCGAGGTCACTGCAGTGGTCGCTGTGGAGGCTTGTTTGGGATTGGGGGACTGAGCCGTTTTGAGGTTCCCTCGAGTGGGCTTGGATGGCTGCCTTGGACTTCTGGCCATGGAGGGGCGGTGGAGATTGGGGGTCCCCTTTCTGGCTCCCACAGAGTGACACCAGCAAGCCGTACCCTGACCAGTGGGCTGAGACGGTTGGCAGGAGGTGCCCTGCCCCACCCCCGTGCTGCCCGGGAGCCTGCCCAGGGCTACGCTGCCCTCCCCCGACGATGTCCCAGGACGAGGGGCCACCCTGCTGACCACGTGTGGCTGCTGGGCACTTGGGGCAGGGCTGTGGGTCACCAACTGCCGGCTGGTGCTTGGGCCAATGCCAACGGTGATGAATGGCTGCCAGGGGCTGAGGGGCGGCTGAAAGGGGTATGGCCAGGGCAGGTGGGGGCTGTTACCCCCTACCACAGAGCTGGTGTCAGATGCCAATTTGCCAGCCCCTCGGGCTGGACATGCATTTTCCCTTCTGATCTTGGGGCTCAGATCTGGGTCAGGGAAGGCCCTGCCCAGACCCTCCTGGCAGGGCGGTAGGCGGCCCAGGCCGGTGACCAGGCGGTGCTGGTGGATACTGATGGTCACCCTCATGTTGGAGGTAGTGCCCACAGGGAAATACGACGAGCAGGGTGACCCCTCAAGAGCAGCCCCATCGCCCCTGTCCCTCAGTGAGCCCATGGCAAAGTCCCCCCAGATCCCCACACCGGGCGTCCTGACCCTGCCGGACTGTGGCCACACAGGGGAGCCCTGGCAGGGGCCCCATGCTGTTACCTCTGCTGGGGCTGGCAGCAGCGGCATCTTGGCGCTGGGGACTTTGCTGGTGGCCTTGGCGAGGATGGCCCCAGTCCTGGGGGCTGCCCGCGACAGGGACTGGCTGAGGATGGCCCCCAGCTCGCCCTGGCACAGCGCCCGGCTCAGAATCGCACGCTCTTCCTGGCTCAGCGCCTTGCTGAGCACCTCAGCCAGCCTGCTCTGCATGGCTTTGGTGAGCTCGGCACACAGCTCGGCCCGGGACAGTGCGCGGGACAGGCTGGTGCCCAGCTCGCTCCAGGACAGCGCCTTCGCCAAGGCCATCCCCAGCAGGCCTTGGGGCAGGACCTTGGGCACGGTGGCTCCCAGGACCTCCTTGGACAGGGCCTGGGTCAAGATGGCCCGCACTTCTCCCTGAGAGAGGGCCTTGGCCAACACCATGCGCAGGTCCTCCTGGGTGCCCAGCATGGAGATCAGCTCCGTGCACAGGGTGGCAATCTGTGAGGCCACCACATCCTCCTGGCTGGGTACCACTTGGCCGGGTGTTGTTGGCAACTGGGCCCGAGTGGTCTTGCTGTCGCCCCAGGATTCCGCATGACAGCTGGGGTGTGTGGCAGCAGCTGCGGTCAGCAGAGGGACCAGGGTGCCCTGAGGCTCTGGGGCTGCCGGGTGGGCGGCTTTGCTCTGTCTGTGGTCCGGCTTGACGTGGCACACGGAGCCGAGGGCTGCTGGGTGCTGGCAGCAGGGTGGGGCCGCCGTGGGCGCTGCCAGCAGAGGGTGCGACTGGGCCTTGCTGCCGAGGTCGGCTGACTGGTGGGCTGCACAGCTGTGCCTGGCTGTCACCAGCTGGGCCTGGGACTGCGCTCTGGTCAGACCTGTGACAAGATGTGTCAGGGATGGGCCCTTGCTCAGCCTGCTGGGCGGATGCGCCCGGGACGCAGCCAGGCAGGGGGTCAGGTGCGGCTGGGACAGAGCCTTGATCTGCTCGGTGGGCATCTGGCCACGAGGTGGGGCTGTCAGCCGTGTGGCCAGCTGTGCCTTGTGTAGATGTGGCTGCGGTGGCGCCTTGGCTGGCTGACCTGGGGCCAAGGCCTTGGTCAGCGGGACGGCCACTTGGGCCTGCGGCAGGGCCACGGCCGCCGCGATGGGCATGTACGTCTGGGACTGGACCTTGAGGACTCCTGTCCTCCAGTCTGTCTGTGGCAGCGGCTGGCTCCCACCCTTGGAAACTTGGGCCCAGGACCGCACCTGGGTTGCTCGCACCGCCACACTGGCTTTAGACCCTGTCTCCTTGTTCACCAGCTTCTGGGTGCCAGGGTAGGTTTTCCCGGCTTCCAAAGGGCCCCTGCCTGGAGCCCTAGGAGCCTGGCTAGGAGCCTGGCTCTCCAGACGTGGCTGGGGGACCCTTCCTTCAGCCCGACAGGGGAGGTCTGAGCCTTTCGCCGTCCCTGCCGCCGCCTGCCTTGTGTCCACCAGGTCCTTAGTCCTTGGTCCGTCGGGGTGCAGTCTGCATGAGTCGCTGAGGGGACCGGCCTGCCCCGCCGCTTGGGGTGCAGCCTTGGGGTTTCCGGTGGGTGGAAGCGTCAGGCAAAGTGTCTTGAGGACAGCAGCGACGGAGCGGATCTGGGCTGGGGTCTTGGTTATCAGGGCTGCCAGGCGCATCTGGGGCGGGAGCTTGGTGGCAGAGGTGACAGGGCCCAGCTGGGGTGGCGTCTCATACAGGGTGGCCGCCTGAGCGGCCTGCAGCGGGCTTCGGCCTTGGGGCATCATCAGGTGCATGAGGGGCGAGGCCTCGGTTGTCGCCGTAGCCACTGAACCCGGCGGCGGTGTCGTCTTGGTCACAGGGGCCGTGGAGCACTTCTGGGGCTTGGGCTTGATCACGGAAACCAGCGGGGACACGGGGGGCGGGGTCTTGGTCCTGGGGGCAGCAGGGTGCGACAGTGGCGGAGCACCGGTCGGCAAAGGCGTTGGCCTCACTCGGGCTTGGCCCTTGGTCAGCGTGGACGCCGGCCACGTCTGGGCTGGGGTCCGGGTCGTTGCAGCCACGCTGTAGGTCTGGGAGGGGGATGGCAGGAGCCCTGCTTCCGCGTGGGCCTGGGTCCTGTGTGGTGCGGACACGGCCTGGCTGTGCCCCCCGGGTGGGGGTGGCCCCAGGGCCCCAGCTCTGGCAGCTCTGGAAGTCACATACCTGCACTTTGCCGAGTCCATCACCACGTGGGTGCTGACAAGTCCAGGACTCCCGCCTGGCGTTACCGCTCTCGGCTGGCATTTGAAATCTGGGGGTCCCGGGGATGGAAGGCTGTGGGCTGTGACTGGGTGCGGCAGGATGGCAGCTGTGGGCGTGCCAGGGGCCTGCCTGCCGGGCACTGCGCGGCGCTGGGCCGCTGTGGGCGCGTAAGGTTCCAGGACGTGGGAGCAGGGCCCCTGGGCCTCTCTGCCCTCCACGGTGGGGTGCGAGCAAAAGCGCACCTGCTGAGGGGGGTGGTAGGGGATGTCGCCCTCCTCCACGTGTGCCCGCGCCATCATCCTGCTGGAGCGGCGCAGGCGCCGGGTGCTGAAGCGCCGCCAGGCCTCCTGGATGGCCTTGGCCGCAGTCATCTGGGAAATGAGCTTCTGCCGCAGCCGATGGCCCCTCCAGTTGGCCTGGATGAGGGTGGCCGCCCGTGCGTGCATCATGTCCATCTCGTCCACCAGGATGTTCTTGAAGGCCTGGCTCTCCACCACCGCGCGCAGGCGCGGCACACGCTGGGGCGCCGGCCGGGGGGGCTGGGCCCCCTGGGGGTTGGGGGGTGCCGGCTGCGGCTGTGGAGCCGGTTTCTCCAACTTGCTGTCTGGGGGATTAGGGGGCTGGGGCTGGGGACAGCAGTGCCCGCGTGGTGACGGCTGGTTCGTGGCCAGAGGCTGTTTTGCTTGCTGCATTGTGTTGGTCCCTGAGCAGGTCCGCTGGGCCTGTGGGGGCACAGGGGGTGACTGTGGGGTGTGTGGGGGGCCAATCCATGTGCAGACGAGTACACAGACGGACCGATGAATGGGCGCACGGAGGAGGCGGGGGTGGCAGGGGAAGGGTGGTCGGGGCCTGGGCAGTCTGGCTGGGGCATCCTCGCCCTGAGACCCGGTCACCTTCTCTCT
>PVIR01003303.1:0-90607 GCA_004026965.1 Petromus typicus | reverse complement strand
AGGGCTCCTACTACTGCCTTGTGTGCAGCCCTGTCATTTTGTAACTGCATTTGGCAGTGGAAGCCAGTGTCCCACCCAGTCCTGTGCCTGTTACCCATGTTTTATTCTTATCTTGGACCTGGGATTTAGCTTAAATGTTCTGGCGCCTGCCTTGCAAACACAAGATCCTAAATTCAACCCATGGTGCAAAAAAAAAAAAGTTTTAAAAATTGCTACTCTTAACTCAAAACTCAAATATGAAGCTGGGGAGAGACTAGAACATGAGGTAGGACGACTCTTAAACTCCTGAGTTCTGCCCCAGCTAGTTAACCACACTGAGGGTGGATTCCCTGAGTCTTACCATTCTTGGACCTTGAGGTCTCAGGCATCTGGGGCCATCTTAAATATTCACCTTTCCCACCTCACACCAGTGCTTGAGTCTGAAGTTTCTAGGCACCATCTCTACTTCTCAGCTGAGTCTTAAGAGTTCACAGATCTCTCCCACAGCAGTCAGAAGTGAGGGTGGGCATTTGAACCCAGTTCTGTGGCTCCTTTACTATCCAGCCCCAGGCAGAGACCTAACGTGCTGTCATTCACCTGTTCTACAGTGAGGAAGAGCCCCACGCTTCTGGATGTAAGCCCAGCCCACTTCCTGAGAACCAACAGCTTCGCTGAGGACCTGGACTTGGAAGGGGAGACGCTGCTGGCCCCCATAACCCATGTGTCACAGTGAGTGCCCACTCGCCCACAGAGGCTGGGCTAGAGGGGCATGGGGCTCAGAGGGGACACTTTGACACAGAGGGAGGGGAGGCTTGTTCATGGGCCAGGGTGCTGTCTGTTGACACAGCACCCACTGCCTGCCTTCAGAAACCTGGAGCCACCAGCTGCCAGGGCTGGCCCCAGTACCAGGCATCAGGCAGGAGAGGAGAGCAAGGGCATTTCCCGCAGAGTCCGGGAACATGATCCTCCTGTTTTGACTTATGGAAAACCAGACTGATCATTTTCCACTTGTTTTCATGCTTTGAGCGGCTGAGAAGATTGTTTTTCTCTCCCCTGGCCCCCTCCCCCAACCCCAAAAAGAGTCAACTTTGTTTTTTAGCATTTCCCCATAGAACCCTGGCCAAAGCTCTGGGGCAGATGCCGGGTGCTGTCTGCCAGTTGCCACTGCTGTCCTCAGGGGCTCCTTCAGGTGGAGGAAATGGCTGATTCTCCACGCCTTCCAGTTGGCCTCCCCCGAGGCACAGCTGGCCTGGGATACATGCCACCTTTCCCCACCATCACAGCATCACCAGGCCAACCCTGGTGCCCGACCATGGTGTGATTCTCTGGTGATGTGTGACTCAGTGCTCCAAACCAAGCAACCAGTGGTAACAGCCATGCAGTGGGGTCAGTGGGGCAGTCGGGCCATTCTGGCCACTCCTTCATGGGTAGTGCCCTTGAGAAAAGTATCTTTGTGTCAGGATGTGAGAGCCACTCTTCTGAGTGCCACTTGCTGGGACTCTTTCCATCTCTCTCCTGGTGTTTTTCTAATGTGTTCTGTTCTTTCTACTCTCCGGGGGTCGAGAGATAGTCTGAATGAGTCATATGCACCTTTGTCATAGTGAGGTTCTGGACCTGTTGTTTTTGCTGCCAGGCAGGTGTGGATTTGGTGAGTGAGGGACAAAAATGTGGCCACTACGCAGGGAAGGGCTGGTTGTGCTGAGGAGTGATTATGACCAAACAGGACTTGCCCACTCCCTCCCTAGGCTACCTATGCTCAGGATTGCTGATTGTGGTTGAGGCTCCCACTCAAGTCCAGGACACAGGAGACCTCAAAGTAGTGAAGACTGGAGTTCTGTGGCCAGTGGTATGTGTAAGATGGACAGAGTGCCCACCAGTCAGGAATGCAGCCAGCCAAACATGGCCCTTTATTCTCATAGCCAGGACAGTCTCATGCCCTGTGCAGAACATGTGCCCTGTGCGGGACATGCAAGAAGGTCTGTACGGAAGTGTGATGAATGGCTGGGGACCTATATGGCCCATAGTCGAGCCTACAGCTCCCCTGCAATTTGCCCTTTGGGGGCAAAGACTACTCATGCTGCCATTAGCACATTCTGAGTCCCCTAGAACCAGAGGCTGCCCATCTGATCTAGAGACAACCTCAAGTAAGTGTGGCATTGTGATACACATCATCAGGTCATTTCTTTTGTCCCTTCTAAGATAAAAGAACCCAAGTCTTCTGCCTTCTGTGCCTCTGCCACATCTTAAGCCCTTCTCAAGCTATATTCCTGGGCCTCTTGGATTTCTGCTGTTACCTGGGCTGCCATGACCCCGGTCCTTACCCAGGGGGACCCCTGCCTTGGAATCTGTCAGGCCATTTCTCAGAGCACTACCTTCCAAAACAGGAGCTGGGTGTGATTCATCCTGAGAAGACTAAAAGGAGCCCAGGCATCATGCTGGGCTCCTCTGAAGGGAAGGAAAGCTGGATAGAGGCTGGAAGAGGGGAGAACAAGGTTTCAGCCAGGGATTATGACCTGATCAGAGTCAGGTTGAAGCATCAAGGAATCTGGAGCCCCAAATCCTCAGGAGTCAGGTGCTGTGTCCCCAATTCCCAGAATGGAGGGCAGGACACAGGTAGAGGAATGAAGGATCATAGTGCTCTCACCCCAGGTTCCTCCAGAGATGAGCCCCAACCCATCTTGGGGGACACTGTATTTACCCAGGGCCCAACTGCCATGGGGTGGGGCTAGCCAGGCCCTTGTGCCCACATAGGTGCTGCATTCCTGCATACTCTGCCCAGTATGCTGGTGATGGATGCCCATAATTAATCTAGACTCTAGTTGATCAGGATGCAGCATAGTTCCTATGGGCAGCTGGCCCAATGGACCTGTACTAGGAAGAGAGGAACAGGCTCTGTTGCACGTGCAAAAGACAGGGACGTGTGCAGGGGTCTCACAGGGGGCAGAGTAGGTGGGAGGTGGTTGCTGAAAGCCAGATCTATTTTTCTTCAGTATTTTACTGATGTTAAATGTATTACCATGCTGGGCCAATTCCAGAATTCAAATTAAAAGCATAAATAAAGACACATTTTGTTTCCATCTCAAGCTCTCCCCGCCTGCAGGGCCCCAGGGAGGTGAGGTCACCACAGCCTTGATTACGGGAAGGTCCCTGGGTCTGGGCGAAGCTCCTCTTTCCGGGGCCTGTTGGCTAGCAGTGGTTTGGGCGGCAAGGAGCCAGCAAGCAGGCCTCGTGAAAACTAGGGAGTCACTAGCAAGTAGGGACTGGAGCAGAGGGTGCTAGGGAGATGATGGCTTTGCCAACCCCAGCCCAGCAGGCAAGCACCAGTGGCTCACAGGTAGCCCCAGGTCCCACCAGCTCTCATGCCCTCAGCCTCACACACACTTCTCTAGCACATGCTGCCCTCCTGGGTCTGACAGTGCTGAGGGAGTTCTTTTGGTCCCGAGTGCTAAGCTCAAGTCTGCCACTGAACATCTTACTTCAAGCTTTTGAGAGCGAAAAAGAGACCAGAAGCGATTGTGGGCCGTATGTGGGGGACTACTACGAGAGAAGTGCAGCCTTATACCCTAACAATAACCAAAACAAGTTCCCAGGATCCTGCCCTACCTACTCTCCTCTGCTCATCAAGGGTCACTGGCAGAACAGTGGGAGAGGAACACGGACACTCCTATGTGTGTCCCTGCACTTTGCATATGCTATTCTGTCATCTGGAACACCCTTGTCTCTCATCTGTCCATCAGAATCCTAGCATCTTTTCAGTGTCCACTCCACTGTCCCTGCTTCAAGGACCCGACCCCTATTCCTAGGCACTTACAGGCTGGGCAGCTGCAGCCTTTGCTGGGTCTCAAAGTCCTAAGTACCAGAAATCTGAGCACTTTGCCCAGGGCTAGAAGGAAGGATGGCATTACCCATAACTCCCTGTGCCCCATGCAAAAAGCACCACCTTGGCCCTGTCTGAGGATACAGAGAGGGATGTGGATGCTGAAAACAGGTTTAGGGCACAAAGATCTGCCCCTCTGAACTTGCAGACTGTGCTGGTTTGGCCCAGGTGCACTTCTCCCATAGTCACATTTGTGAAATTCTCTTTCACTCCCAACTGCTGAGCAGCCAGAACTGGAACCACACATCAGGCCCATTAGCTACCTATGGGTCTCCAGAGCGGACAGCCTAAGGGTTCAAGCCCACCACACAGTCAGGAGCTTGCAGCTCAGTGCTGTCCCACCATATGGTTTCCCTGCAGGGTCTCTGAGTTGGTCCTTGGCTTTTCCATCTTTCTTTCCTGTTACAGCACTTAGACAGGCAAGCCTCCACTCATGGTTACCAGTCCCCCTCCCCATAAGAGGTACTTCGAAGGCACCCTGTCCACTGAGATAGTATGGCCAACTAGAGGGACAGAAAGAAAGCAGAAAGAAAATGAGCTTACAGGCTAAGGCACTGCAGAGAACCCACCAGGTGACTGTGAGCACCTCCCTGGCGAGCATGTGCTTGCCCCGTCTCTTGCGACATGACAGCTTCGAAAATCCTTGAGCAAAACCAGCCCTGCATGCGTTAATTAGAATTTCCATGTCTTCAACTTTCTCCTGGACCCTGCAGAATCTCACGCCAAGACGTTCAAGTTTCTCTTTTCCAGTGAGGCCACTGTGGCCTGGCTTTCATCCACATCACTACTAATGTCTCCTGAATTCTGCATTTGTCAGTGAGGCCAGGGCCAGCCCATGCCTTGTGGAAATAGAGGCAGATGTCACAAGTCTAGCCCTGAACTCAGCTCTATAGCCTGGGGGAGGAGGGGGCGCTTAGGATGGGATCAGCTTTGCCTGGGACATTTTGGAGACACAGGGCCCTGCTAAGGCAGTGGGCAATGGGCCTCAGTAACCACTTACATTCCCCACTTGGTTTCTCAGCCTGCAGATATTGGTAAAAGAGAACTGAAAAGTTCTGCTGTGTCTAGTGGCCAGGGGGACAGAAAGGGAGTATGCCAAGAACACATAAGACCAAAAAAAAAAAAAAAAAAAAAAGAACACATAACACCAGTCTGTCTTCCTTGACCAGTGTCCTATCTTCTCTGAGACTCCAGACCACCTCTGTCTGCACAAGGTACCAAGGAAGCCCTCTGGGAACCTGGCAGGGCGGGCTGCACAGGGCTGTGTGAGTCACAGGATCCCCGGCAGAGCTGCACGCAACCCCAGCCAGGCTCAACCCGGTCTCTGAAATGCACCAGGGGATTAAATGTTCTCCTAATTAAATTAGAAGCGAGGCAGAGTGGCTCAGTGGGAATGAGACAGGACTGGGAATTGGATGCCCTCAATCTGGCTCCCAGCCTGCATTGGCCCAGCTGCGGGAAGCCCCTTTGGCCCCCTAACCTTTGAGCTTCGCTTTCTCCGTTCAAGCACGTGACAAGGCTGTGGTGGCCTCCTACCACATCCTTGCTCTGTGCTCTATGAGGGAACTCAGTGTCTGGAAGGAAAGCAGCAGGATCTCTCACATCCTTGGCCAGGATCTGTCCTCACCATTTGCAGCCTCCACGCTTTCATGGTGCTTAGGTCCTTGATCAGACAAGCAATACTAGACAAAATGACAAAGAGGATGTCCATACCATGGCAGTGGTAGAAGAAAATGACTGTGCACAGTGAACTGAATGTCATAAGAGATACTCCTAGTGTTTTCTGGGAAGGGTGTCCCAAACATCCTCCCTGTGTGCCTGGCCTGGAGCTGGAAGGGGGAGACTGAGTCACAGAGCAAGTCAAAGGTAGGGCTTGAGAGTAACCTGGTATGGGGCTTGTGAGATGTGATTTCTTGAGGGGGAAAAGGGACAAAGCCCAGCACTGACCTGTCCACGTCTCTGGTTGGCTCAAGGAAGACTGTCCCTGGATAGGACGATGGTTATTTAAACATGTGCTTTTAGAGTAGAACACACAGAAGGGGTGAAGTACACATTTTAAGTACAAGCTTGATGCATCTCTCCCTCCTGTAAGTAGCACCCAGAAAAAAAACCCAGAACTTCCAGGAAGCTCCGCAGGTTCCTGCTTTCTGTCTCTGATACCCAAGCGAAACCAGAACCCCAGTCCCTAGCAGCAAAAGTTAGCCTTGCTCACCTCCGAATTTCATATAGACGGAATCACAGTGTGTACATCTCTGGGTCTGACCCATGGCACTGAGGGGAACAGTGGCCCTGCCAGGCTCCTTGCTGTCTGGCACGCCATTGTGTGCCACTTTCCATTGTGGGGCTACTAAGAATATTTTTTTATGTAAACTATGCCTGGGCTTCTAGTAAATAAATGCCCCAATGTGGAACTGAGGATCACTGCATGGCCAGCTCCTTAATTTCAGTTTCTGGAAACAATCATCCCAATTTGCACTCGCATCAACAAGGTACCCTGGGAGTATTCAGGTGTTCCATGTCCTCACAGGTACTTGGTGTATTTCACTGTTTCCTTCTTAGCCATGCTGGTGGCTATCTACCGGCACCAAATGGTCATTTTAATCTGTAGTAATCCTGGCGGCTAATAAAGCTGAGCCCCTTCCCAAGTTCCTATTTCATCTCATATATCATCCTTTGTAAAATGCCCACATCTTCCATGAGGCATGTCTTTTTTTTTTTTTTTCCCCTTAAGTTGTAGTTCTTTATATCTTTACATACTCTGGATATCCTGGATCTGAGTCATTTGGGGTGTGTGTGTGTGTGTGTGTGTGTGTGTGTATGTGTGTGTGTATTTTTAAAATTTGGCTCCCCCTCTGCATGTTGCCTTTTTTCTCCTCTTGATGGTGTCTTAAGAACAGAAGGTCTTAATTTTAATGTGGTCCAGTTAATCAAACATTTCCTCTCTGGATAGTGCTGTTTATGTCCTACTTAAGAAACTTTGACTACTCCAAGGTCATAAAGATACTCTAGTTTGTTCCGAAGCTTTATTAGCTCACCTTTCACATGTAGATCCGCAGTCCATCTGGAATAGATTTTTGTGTCCAATGTGAGGCTGAGGTCAGAGTATGCTTTTCCTGCACTTGGATATCTAGTTTGACTCAGCACCCTTTACTGAAAAGACCATCCTGTCCCCACTGCTCTGTAACATCAGCATCACTGTAAATCAGCTCACTGTTGACCTGGAGCTCTGTTTCTGGACCCTACTCAATTCACTGGTCAGGTCTGAGTTGTTCTTTTTGGCCAGTGCCACACTTCGTTATCACTGTAGTTCGCTAACAGGTCTTGACAGCTGGGCATGCAGGCTCTGGCTGGTCTTCTTCATGACTGGCTGGGCTTTGCAAGGTCTGTCTCACTGTACAATTGCCAGTTTC
The DNA here is from genome assembly GCA_004026965.1 of Petromus typicus. Lineage (NCBI taxonomy): Eukaryota > Metazoa > Chordata > Mammalia > Rodentia > Petromuridae > Petromus > Petromus typicus. Next base: position 83,341 of record PVIR01003303.1, on the reverse strand, counting down.
CATGGAAAATGTCCCCAAGAGTTGCACTGACTCTCTAGATGGGCACAGAGGGGCAGATGTCTGTATTAGATTAGGGCTCCTGAACCATGGCCTGATGTGTCCCTCGTTTAGTTAGGTCTATTATCTTGTGTGTCCTGTAGTTTTCAGCACAGGGTGACAGAACAGTTTTGTTGTATTTTTTATTAGTTGATAGTTTGGTTTGGTATATATTCACCAGGTTAGGGAACAATGGCCCCAGGAAAATCTGGCCGGTTTGGGTTGTTCCATCCTACCCACAAAACCTCAGGGTTCTTGCCTACCTTCTATAAACTGCAATTTCCTTTCACATACTTTGGGAATATATTATCACATAGTGTGAGGACTCAAGGAGATGGGGTCAGGTATCTAGCCTGTACCTGACTTGGAGAAAGGCCTGATGAATGTTAGCCAGTAGAAAAGGGCATGCTGTGCTGGCAAAACCTGTGGGGACAGCTTTTATTTGATGTGAGAACTTTTACAATGGTCACATCATGCCAGGTGTGGTAGCATACTCTTGTAATCCTAGCACTCAAGAGGCTGAGGCAGGAGATTGCTAAGAGTTAAGGCTGGCCTGAACGATATAGAAAGATACCCTTGTTTCAAAACACAAAAATAAAATAAATAATCAATTAATTAATACTGCCAGGTCATAAATTTCTATGGGATACAAGTAAGATAGGGCTGTCAAGTACTGTCCTTAACAAGATGTACCTAGAGGCCTAAGACTTAAGTCCTCAGGAGTCAGGTGGTGGCAGGGAAGCTGGCAGGGGAGCCACACAATGAGGAGGAGCCTGTCTATGTCCTGTGCTAGTCACAGATGCCCAGGGTGCTTGTCATTTGGGGGCCTACCTGATAATGCTGGTACCCACTTTTCAGTAGAGTAAGGAGCATGATGGGTTATATGTCCTGCTTCCCTCTGACCTTATGTTATGGGGGATCAATGTAGCTAACCCCAAATGTGGCAGCAGTACAGTATTCACAGATTCAGAGGTTACAGAGTATCTAGGGGGTCAGTCAGCCAGGACCATGGAAAGAGAAATTGAAGTCTCACAAATGCAAAGACTACTGTCACCCAGAAGATGGTAGCAGAACCAGAGCTCATCTGCAGACATTTCCCACTTAGAGAACCCTCGGTCTCTAACCAAGGAAAGGCTGTTTTTCTGAAGGTTGGGAGGTCAACAATGGGACAGCTTTGAAACAAAGGATTTCTATGATGCCTGGCGCATGTAGGAGCTGTGGGATGGCCTGGGTACTGATCATGGGGCATTTTGTAGGTACTTTCTGCAGTAAGAATTCTGTGAGTTTGGCCTCTATGGATACCACGGCCATGGTACCATCAGGAAGGAAGCCAAGGACCTTCACAGACGTGCAGGCCACTTGGCCCAGGCTGACCTGTCTTCCTAGGATGCAGAGTGGCCCAGGTCTGTGGCTTCTCATGGTGCCCCAAAGTCTTTCACTAAGCTTTCTGACCTTCTAAGGACAATGCAAGTACAGTACTGTGGGCTGGGGCCACACCTGTGATGCATGTCCTTGGCAGCTCTGGGAGTGCCTGGCTAACAGAGGAGATCTGACTGTAAGTCTGTCAGGTCTGATTAGCTCCCAGGGTGCCATCTTGAAAGTGGTGGGAAGAGGAAGAGAAATAAAAGGAGACAGAGATAGATGGGAATCCAGGATCAGCCTCAAAGCCAGGCATCTCTGCCTTCTCAGCTCTGGCCCCACATCTGCTTTGATCTTCTCTTTAAGTTATCTCTCCACACATGTGGCTGCAGCCCCTGAGGCTCTCTATAAGGATGGCAGGAGGTGCAAGGACATTTAACAGGCCTCTCCCTGGGAACCCAGGACATTCACACAGCCTCTCCTACTTCAGTGGGCATCAGAAACAAGGGAGGAAAAAGCTCTCAGAAGAGGGTGGGGGTTCAATTCAAGGGATTTTCAAGTGTCATTTTTATTCTTTTTTTGGCACAGAGCTCTCACACTGGATTGCACTGTGCCCACAGTGTAACCTGCCAGAAAGTAGCCTGTGGTGCCCTGCTGGAGAAACTGAGGCACAGCACAAAAGTGAGTTTACAAGTTGGTAGAAAGAGCTTGGGAGGTGGTGTGATAGGCAAGGCTGTGCAAAGAGAAGGGAGTGACACAAACATTGACACGCCGTCAGGTTCTTCCCCAGATGGGTCCACAGAGCCTCCGTGGGGTTATGAGCCTATGCTACCACTTTTAGGGAGCCAGGCCAGCAAGAAGGTGGCCACCTCAGGAAGTTTCTGGACCTCACTGTCATTCCTCCAGCATCTGGTTTCTCCCCGTGGGTAGAAAGAGTAGAGACAAGGTCATATTGGAACCTCGAACCTAAGCCCTTGGGTGCAGTCTGGGCTTATCCCTTTGCCCTTGTTTGCTCCCTATTCCAGCTTGAACAGCCTGTCCTCTGCCCCAAGAGGATCTTTCTTCTGCTTCCTAATCTTTCCTCGTAGGCCTTTTGGAGGTGGGCTTATTTTTCACTGTTTTCTTTAGGTTCATGTCTGGATTTGTTAAGTTAAACTGAATCCCTTCCACTCCAAAACACTTGAATGCTTTACTTTTCTGCTTTTCTTTCTGAACTGTCCCACAAACCCCATCAACTGAGTGTGTGGGCTCCAGGTGGAAGCTTGAGGGGGCTGGCATGGCCAGTGGTAGAAGCAGGAGCTTTAGGGTACAGTTGGCCCTCAGTGAAGTAATGCTTGGTAAAAGGCTCTTTGCTTGGTTGCACTTAGGCTAGTATGTGAAGAGGAGCAGGAGTGGGGCTGTCCACCCCAGGGGCTCAGATGGGCTTCAGGTAAGAAATGCTCCCCACACTGTATGAACCTAGAAGCTCTGTGCTGCCAGGCCTCTCCATCACAAGCCTGTATCCTGCAATAAGTGACACTGTCAAGAGTACTTCATCAGACTGCACGGCCTAGGTTTTGGTCAGGAAAACATTCCTATAGGCATCAAGAGATGGACAAACGGGGCCGGGGATATAGCTCAGTGGTTCCGGCACCTGTCTTGCAAGCGCAAGGACCCAGGTTCAATCCCTGGTAACCACATAAAAATACTGGGTGTGGAGACTCACCCCAGCAGCAACCAGTACCACATACCACTGCCAGGCGTGGTGGCTCACGCCTGTAATCCCAACACTCAGGAGGCAGAGGCAGGAGGATTGCTGTAATGTGAGTTTGAGGTTGAGTTCAGGGCCAGCCTGAACCACAAAGCGAGACCCTGTCTCAAAAACCTTAAAAAAAAAAAAAAAAAAGAGATGGACAAACAGGACGGGGAGATGAAGACCAGAGATAAGAGGACCTTGCCCAGAGGACAAGGTGCCTAATTTCTAGTTCCATGCTCTTTTGCTGCTCTAGTGGGGCCCATCTCCTACACATGGCTCTGCTAGTCCCCGTCAGCAGGGCTAGCCCCCGTTAGCAGGGCTAGCCCAAGTGGTCCCAGTCCTGGCAGCTCCCTGAGGTACTTGAGTGCCACCCTGGCCAACTGACTACTGGATAAGCCATACTTGCCACTCAGGGTTGAGGCCTGGCCATGGAGGGCCTCCTCAAGTAATGAGAAATAGTGACTCTCAACCAAGTCCACTCCAGGCTCTGCCAGGAAGGAAAAGTTGGCAGAGATTAACCATGACATAAATACTTAAAGATGAAGTCTAAGGCTGGCCAAAAGGGACAGTAAAGTTGGCTGCTCAGGCCACAATAGCACTTCATGGGATAGCCAGAAGACTCTAGGGGAAAAACACTATTCCTGACCCTGGCAGGAGGATGAGAATGAGCCCCAGAGCCAAGGACAGAAGTCCAAGTGTGACTTAACATGTAGAGTCCTGTGGAGACTTTGCAAACAGGTGAAATGTCAAGACCCAGCCTGCCACCCTTGAATTTCTCCCCTAAAGTAAATCTCGAGAAGTCATCCCGACTACTAACAGGCTGTAGCATTGGAAAATGGTCTCATTAGCAAAGCAAGGATAGTTAGAAAGGAGCTCAGCTTGGCTTTTGTCTACCCAGTCCTCTGCATGTGCACCAGGCCCTGTTGGTTCTAACTTGGTGTCAAGCTTCACTAAACATAGAGCATAAATGATCTCGCTTATCGCAAATGCTTGTGCATTCTGACAACCTGCAGAATGGTCATTCTCATCCTATCCTTTACCTCCCTCAAAGTACAAAGCCCAATTACTTGGGTTAAGAGAAGTATGAGTAGCCTTGTCCGCTTTGCCTCTGCTGATCACCTGGTCTGTGTAAGCCTTTCCCTATAAATATTTAACTCCCAAGGATGCTGGACCTTCTTGTTGGTATGCTGGGAACCTCTGGTGGAGAGGGTCTATGTCAGCCTTTAAAGCTGGCCCTTCATTCCCATCCACCAATGTTGCAGTCAGTCAAATGCAGGTTGGATATAAAGAGGGCTTCCTGAAAACAGGCTGATGAAGGCCTGGAAGTTTAGTCCTCGGGGCTGCTGGACACGGAGCAAGTGTGTCTTCTCTCCCATGGGCATCAGAGGATACACCCTGCTTTGGAGGACTCTTCCATGCTTTACAGCTGCTGTGGACCTGTGGTGTAAGCCTGTCACTTGTTCCCTTGTCCCATGGGGGGCTGGGCAGGTCTCCCCTTGGTGGGAAGGGAGGTGTGCAAGCTGCTTTGCTGGGCCACCCAGTGTGGGCTCAGGAAGGGAAGGAATGCGACTGAGGCTGGGTGTGGCTGGGGAGAGCACAGCCAGTTGTGGGTTTGTCTTGGGGCCTAGAGAGAAGCGAATGGAGATGGAGGCCCCTCTCTCCCAGCCCCCAGCACACACACTAGGACCTTTCTTCCTCTCACAGCCGTGGAGCTGGAGGCCAAGGGCACCCTCTGGAAATCTGAATTCCATTCGCTCTTGGCAGAGAGCAGCTTCCTGCTTGGGGAAGGTGTGCATGTGTGTGTGCACACAACCATGGAGACTGGCAGGAGAGGGAGGCACATGGGCGGAGGCACTCTGACAAGATGTGAAGATGGCCCTAGCGTTTCTAGGTGTCGGATGGTGCTTGCAAAGCCATCTCTGGAAGTTAGACAAATACCTCCAGTGACTGGATCAGAAATGTGCAGGTGGCATCCCGCCTCTGAAATAGGCTCTGGTTTGAAACAGCCACCACGAAACATGCCTTTGAATTGGAAAGCCAGAACGTTTTGTGAAATAATTTGAAAAGTTTGTTGAACCTTAAACCTTTCCTGATGACTTCTTCCTTCTGAACTTCACTCATTAAAGTTGCTCTGATCCCAGCCCGGTGCCAGACCAGCTTCCTGGAAACTCTTGCCAACTGCTGGCCTTTGGAAAGGCTTGTCACCCTAATAGCTGTTTAAAAAAAAAAAATGCTCACTGGGCACCTTGGCTGCAGGGTCTGAAAAGTCCTTTGTGTTAGCTCCAGCTGCAGACTTTTTCCAGCCCTCGCTTCTGGGGCTGCCTGGAGCTGTTTCTCTTCGTTTCCTCTTACAGTGGCGGGCACTCGGCTGGCTTCTTCCCGCGTAGCTTCTCTGCCAGAGTCCAGGTGGGGGACGGGGATGCCAAGGGCAGAGCCCTGGAGAGGCTGAGAGTGAGCATGTCCTGAGTGGCCAGGCCCGGAAAGAGGCTCAGCAGCTCTTCTTCCCCTCCCCCACTGGGCTTAGCCTTGCTGAGGGGAGAGGTGAGGGCCCCTCTTAGATCAACTTTGTGTCATTTCCCTAGAAGAGCCAGAGCCAAACCAGCTCCCTGGGGAGCTGTTCCAGTAGTGAAGATAACTCACCCCTCCCAAAAGCAGCTTTTGAGCAATATAAAACATGAATGTAGAATAGAATCTAAATTCATGCTTGCAAAGAAATGAGTTTAAAATGTAAATAGGCATTAGAAAACATTTTAGATTAATATAAACAGGCAAATCAATGAAAAAAATACACTGCATTTGTTCTCATTTCATATTTCTCAAAGATTACCTGAAGATGGGGAAAAAATATTTAATGAGACACAGCAGTCAGAAAATGCTGTACTCATTCGTTTTTCCCAGAATCATTCCTCTCAAAATCCTACATAGCAAGGGGACCTAGTAACAGGGTTAATTTTGCCAGAGCCTCCCATCCTTTACAGATGGGATGGGGGCGCTGCCCCCCAGCACAGGATGGCAGGGCTCTCCAGGACCCGCCCAAAGCTCTGCCTTTTCCTTTCAAAAACCTCTTTGTGCTGGAGCAGCGCTCCAGCGAGTGACAGGAACCAGAGACTCAGCTCCGTGCGTGGGGAGCCCTGCTCACAAAGCGTGCCATCCACGCTGTTCACAGGGCTGCGGGCTGCCCACCATCTCAGAGCCTGGCAAACTGCGGCCTCACTAGGGCGGTAAGCCATCCTTAATGTACCAGTGCAGTGCTCAAAAATCATAATAAAACTGGCTTTCCACACAATGAGCACTGATAATACAAATTCAGAGTACAAAAAAGAATACCAAAAATATCCAGACTGTCTCAACCCAACCTTGATTCCAAAGTTTCCCTCCCTAAAAGTTACCACTGTTAGCAGTTCCATCCAGGAGCTTTCTAGAGGGATTTTATTTGAAAAATATATGTGTATCTTCATGTGTATATATTTCCCTCCTTACTATACAAATAGTAACACAATATATATATTTCTTTGTACTTGCTTTTGTGACTTCACACATAGGTATGCTGTATTCTTTTTTTAGGTTTTTTTGAGACAGGGTCTCGCTTTGTGGTTCAGGCTGGCCCTGAGCTCAGCCTCAAACTCACATCACAGCAATCCTCCTGCGTCTGCCTCCCGAGTGCTGGGATTACAGGCATGAGCCACCACACCCGGCACTGTGGTATGTGGTACTGGTTGCTGCTGGGGTGAGTCTCCATGCCCAGTATGATATGTGGTTACCGGGGAATTGAACCCGGGCCCTTGCACTTGCAAGACAGGCGCCGGAACCACTGAGCTAACTCCCCGGCCCTATGCTGTATTCTTTTTAAGCTGCCCAAACAGTACTGACTTACTCTGGTGCGGTATATCTGGAAAGTATTTTCTTTCCAAAGGTTACATGGGCACATGTATACAGATGCCCACTAATAAGGGTAGGTGACAGCTCTGAATAGTGCAGCTGAAGTGCTGTGTTCTATGGCTGGGCTTCCAATACACTCTGGGGGAACATGGCCTCTGCTCTCAGCCAGATGTGGAGCCTACAGGCTGGACTTTTCCCAAGATAGGATCAAGCTCACTACTTAGGTTGTTAGCTGCAGTCTTCTTCCTGGCACTGACCCCATTTCTAGCGAAACTTGGGCCTCCACTGCTTAGCAAAAGGCATGCAGGTGGTAGTGTGGGAGGGCTCTAAATAGGCTCAAGGATAGTACCCTGCTGAGGATTTAGGTCAAGTTGTACCGCATCTAGTTTGGAAGCAAAAAGGCCCAAGTTTGATCCCCAATGCCACAAAAAAAAAAAAAAAAAACCCAAGAACATCATCCGGAATGTTGAACAGCCACCATTCCAAGGAGACTTTAGGAAATGGAACGGTCTGTTCAGACTCAGAGGTGTAGATCATGAAGGCTTTGGGCATTTCAAATAGTAGCCTGGCAGGAAATGGCCATAGCTCTATGTACAGGGACCAGAGGGCATGATGGTTATGGCATGAAGCAACCCTAGAACGCTTGAGAACTGAATGACTGCCAATGTGCTGGGCTGGGACCTGTCTCCACAGAGACTGTACTGTAATGAAAACTTTCAGATTTGACTGGAGAGCCCTCCTGCATCTTGGTAAGCACTCAGCACCAGTGTGCGCCCTGGAGAAGGATCTGTATTAAGACATCTAGCAAGTCTTTCCACTAACAGCTGCAGAGCTTTCTATTGTACATGATTTATGGAACAGCTCCCCTTCTGATGGATGTACAGGGCAGCTAAAAAGTAACCCTTCACTATTCAAATAGACTCACTAATGAGCTGACCGTTTATGAAATTAGTTCCTCCTCAAACAACCCTCCCCAAGGAACAGTTCCTCCCCAGTCATCTTATCCCCTCTTACATCTCTGTTAACTCATCTTTTTCTAGGTTGTTTCTTGACCAGTAAAAACAATAAAGTACTTGCAATGTGAATCACTTAGAAAATGAAATGGTAAACTTGCTGAAATATGGGGGTTTCAGCAAGTTAAGGAAAGTAATACTGAACAATTTCCCCAATGGATGTTGGACGCAGACCAGTTATTGGATGGGGAGACCAAGGCTGAGACCTAGATAAGCATTTCAAGGGAGATCAAATGAGTTCATGAAAAATGCCCCTCAAAGAGGCTACGAAGTCCTGTCATGTTCTGCAACAAGAGGTCCTTTCTGTGCAAAGGCTGCCAGAGTCCTTCATCAAGTCAAAGAGGTCCTGGCACATAACCATAAATAATATTTTACAAAATAAACAACTCCTTTTATTTTGTTTCTTTCCTAAAATGAGTACATATTTGCAATTGCAACAGCTATACCTATATATAAAGTATTTTCCTAAGTTTTATTTTTCGGCCTGTACTGTGCTTATTGTTTTATCCTGGTCTCCATTTAAGCAGATTCATTTTAAAAGGTCCTTTCTCCCTCATTTCTAGGAGGATTACATTATTTGTACATGTTGAGATCAGCACGGCCAATTACAGTACAGTTTTTGCCCACTTATACCACGGTGAGCTTTATACAAACATACCTGTTGCCTCATACTCTCGTCAATAAGTGTACAATTGTGCTTTTACTTTATTAATTTGATAGGTGAAAATGGTATATTGGAGCTTTAATTTACATCTGTTTTGTTCAAAGCGAAGTTCTTATCTTTTCAAAAGATTACAAGCATTTGCTTTTTCTTTTTTATGAGCTATCCCATCATATCCTTTGGACTGTTTACTTCTTACTGATTTACAGGAATTCTCTGTCACATGTTTTCAAAATATGTTATCTTACTTTTTCTTTGGTGTGTTAGTTTTTTCTATATTTTTACTAGTGGGATTGTTTAAATTTCACATAGTCAACTCTATCAGTCTTTCCTGATATGGGATTCTTGTCTTAAATTCTAAAATAGCTTTCTCATTCTGAAGTTGTTTTAATAAATTTTCCCACATTTTCTCCCATCATTTTTTTTTTATCTTATGCTTGACATTTAAATCATTGTTTTATCTGGATTTTGGCATAAAGAGTCACTAAATCCAATTTATTTTCCATATGTTTATGTAGTTGTCCCAACACTATTTATTTGAGTACATCATCTTCTCTCCACTGATTTCAACTGCTACCTTTATCGTATCTCAAACTCTCATTTAATTTGTGTCCATTTCTAAACTCAGTCCTGGCCTGGGAATGGGCCTGTGAATAAGCCAGAGCTCAGTTATTTCATTAGGCAACTTTATAATATCCTTATCTGTGTGGCAGGGCTTCTCTGGCCTGTTACTTAAGAGCCAGAGGCGAGGCAGATTTGGGTAAGTAGCATCAGTATCAGAAAAAAAAAAAATTGCAAATGTATCTTTCCAAGATTATTCAGGATGGATGGCCAATCTGAAGCCTATTCCTTTCTCACCATGTTTGTCCGAAGCTGGGAACAGGGATGGACCAGGAATACAGGGTATGGGCCAGGATGCAACTGTTTTGGACCTTTGTAGGACATGTAAATTGTTTTCACATGAACTTCAGATTCAACTTGCCTAATTTTTTCAAAAAGTATATGTTCCCATCCACATGCTGTTGATATCTTCTGGAATTTCATTCAGTTTAGATTAATCTAGGAAGGATTACTTATTTAAAAATAGAAGTCTTTCTAGCCACAAGTCTGAGAGGTTATGCATGTGTTCATATAAATTATAGTGCCCTCCATTTTTTTTTAGATCTTCCTCTACTTTTGTAAATTTTTAAATTGATTTCTGGGTTTTTGAGGAGGATGACTGATTTTTTTAAACTTGAGAATTACGATTTTTTTTTTTTAATTCAACTCTCAAGCTGTAGGTAGCTGCAAATTCACATGAAGTTGTAAGAAATAACACAGATCATACGCAGTTTCCCTAGTGGCAATGTCTTACAAAGGTATAGGGCACATCCAGGCCAGGACACAAAGACTGAAGGTCTCGAGGCTGCCCTTCCACTGTATTTCCAGTGCTTTCCTATCCCTGTCTGTCCTGCGTCCCTGGCAGTTACCAGTCTGTTTCTCATTTATGTAATTTTGTTGTGCCAAGTGTTATATAAATGGAATCATACAGCATGTCATCTTCTGGGGCTGGTTGTTTTACAGTGCAATACCCTGGAGACTGTCCTGGTGGTTGTTGGACCCTTGAACTCCTAGTATGACTCTATATAGGACTGTATTTTTAAAGCTGCTGGATTTAAGGTTTTTTTACAGTGGACATCCTTGGTAAAATAGGTGTGTGTTCCATTATGCTAGCTTTGTCAGAATAGGACATCAGTAGAATTTGGGCCCAGAAGGAGATTTTTGGAAGATTTCATTAATGACACAATCAGTGTAAAATACAGTCAAAAAGAAAAGGAGTTTTTTTTTTTTTTTAAAGTCCTGTTACAAAATTCTTCTATTTTTGAATGCTAAGAAATTCAGAAAGTCATTGATGTGTTGTTTATATATTTATGGGTATGGGCCAATGAGCTTCATACACGACAAATGCAGAGATTTTCTAGGAGTGACCTGAGGAAGGGCTTGACAGTCCTGGGGCCAGCCTGGGACACTGATTCCTCTCCCAGAGGGAGCCTGACTTTCTCCTAGTCTCTCCAAATCTGGGCCTCTTGTCTTCTTTTCACGGTTGCCTGGTCACCCCGCATAGAAGAAAATCCTGGAGCAGAGGCGACTGAAGACAAAGAAAGATTGGGGATCTCGGTGAGTGTGCTGGGAAACAGTGAGACCAGCATAATGGCCTCCGCCTCCCTAGATGGAAAGTGATAAGGCCAAACTAGTGTATCCTGGGCTGGCCCACAGAGCTTGGAAGGAGCTACTCTTTTACTAGAAGAACTGCCTTTTCTGGAAGTTTCTAGCAGCGCCTTTGTACATCTTGGTGTGTGCACACATACAGTAAATTCAGATCAGTAAAGGGAAGCTATGGTTTAAAACATTACAGCGCCCCTCACTCCCACCACTGCCCCACCAGCTGGTACCAGACTGAGCAGAGCTGATGTTTGGCAGACCCAGGCATGCAGGGCTCGACTAGAAAATTCAGCACTGAGCCTTGAACACAGGTGGAGAGGCTGCTCCCTCATACCTGATGACCAGGCATCTGCTAATGCTGCTCATGATCATTCGCTCAGCATTATGACCAACTACACGCCAGGGCAGAGCAGCCCCCAGGAACAGGAGGAATGGGTTACATACAGGCCCTGCTCCCTTGAAGGTTCAGGTCCTCTCATCAGTGCATCTTGCCACTAGGTATTCCTCCGGAGGCCCAGCTCTGTGGCTCAGGTAAAGAAAAAACACACGGGCCTTGAACATACTTTTAGTCTAAAGAATAATCCTAAGATAATACCACTTACATTCCGTTTCCCAGAAGTTGTGCCGAGTAGCTATAAACATCATTTTGCTAAGCTTTACAGCAGTCTTTGACATCAGATATTATCATTTCAGTTTTAGAGATATCAGTCTGAGACTTAAGGGATTAAGTTTAGGGCCCAGGGTCACAAAACCAAGGAGCAATAAAGCTGCTGAAGATGCCCAGTTCCCAAGAAGTCTCAGTATCACTTTTAAGCATGGCAAGCTCTTTCCTGATCCTTTCTCTCCTTCCTCGGTAGGGGCTAACTTATCCTGCCAGTTTTAGCTGAAATGTCCCTTCCTTAGAGTAGCCAACTTCTAAGCTTCAGACAGGGCCATCAAGAACGAATACCTCCCTTCCATCCTTAATGTATAACTGTGTCTTTCTTTGTGGAGAAGGGTTTACCATTTGTCTCCTTCAGTCATACTCAAAGTCTGCAAAGGCAGGGCCTGGCCATCTCTATTCAGTGTTTTATCTTCATTGCTTAATCCCTATGGAGCCCATCAGAGGCTCTCAGTGAATGTTTGATGGAGAAACACATGAACGTCTGAATAAGGACTTATGCTCGCGTTAGCAGAAGTCAGGCCCACACCAGGTGCTGGCTCCAGGCAGTCCTAGGCAGGTCTGAGAGGCAGCCATGTTGGAGAACCCCACCAAGGCTCCCAGCCTCGATCCCACTCCTACAACAGTGGGTCCAAAGTCTCCCAGCAGATATCTGCTCACAAGTTTCACTCTTGAAGTTTATTCTTTCTGTTGTCACTCAAGACATGTAGGGAAATCTAGGTAACCATGAAATTCAGCCACCTGTGTGATCCTTCCAGGGCCTTGTATGGAAAGAAACTTCTTAATTTTTCAAAGTTCAAGAAAAAAAAGGGTTGGGGACAGATGCTCCCAGACAGGAAATGGTAGCCCTTAAGGAGGAAATGAGATCACTGTGTTGCAGTGGGGCCAGGAGTCCTGCCACTGAGCTATGTGTCCAGATGCCCTCCCTCACCGAGTACTCCTGGTTCCAGAGGGAAGCAAGGTTCTCCCACTGCTTAGCGGTAAGGCTCCCATCAGCCTCCATGGTTTTCTTTTATTCCCAGGACAGATATCTCACAATTCAGGAAGTGGGGGAACAGGCCGGTATTAGGAACATACCAGCAACTGATGAAAATTTCCTGATGTGGATTTCCACACAGCATGTGATGAGGCTGGAGATGATAGTAGAACCAGGGTCCCTAGCCACCAGAACCTGTCAGCCTGAGTACAGGTAACAGCATTTTAGTCTGCAAGACCAGACCCATACAGGCCCAGTTTTTCCTGCAAACATCAGGCCATTGTTGCCCCCATTGCTACCTGCAAATTCCAGTTCCTGGGGCTCTGGCTGGTCACTTAATGGTTAAGCTTTTTTCTCAGGAATGAGTAACTGGAAAAAAATAGGAATTGCATATGATCCCATCCATGATGGTTTTCCGATTAAAACATGACTTGCTAAAGCACGGGACTTAAATTCAGAATAAACACTTCCAACTGCTGAGGAAAAGCAGAGATTTATGACAGACAATAAGACAAAATAGAAGAAGTCCCTACCTCCTGGCCAGCACCACAAATGCTGCCCTACACTGCCCACTCATTTCAAACAGCTCTGTCCTGCCCAGCCCTTCACTGATGCAGCACAAACCTCCCTCACTGTCCCACCTCTGTTACACCGGACAATTCTGCATGCTCCTGGCCAGTCTTACCAGCCTGCGGCTGGGGGAGCACATGCTTTCTTGAGTTTATTGGTATAGCCAGGGCACCCCAACCCATGAACAGGAGTCTTAGATACCTACACCCATAGCCCCTGTACTGCCGAGTTCCCATGACTGTTTTGAAATAATTCTCACAAACAGACACCCCACCCTCCTGTAGTGCACAGTCTCACATGCAGTCCCAGAACAACAATCCCAGCCCCGAGGAGTAATTCCTGCAGGGACATGTGTGCTCACCTTCTATATGAACATGTCTGCCCTTCTGGATCAATCATGGGTCCCCACTCGGGTGACAGACTCACATTTGAGGCTGGAAAATCCTACATCTTAGCCCCATGATCAATTCCAAACCAGTGGCTTCCAGCTATAGACCTATCCTGCACACCACTCCCTGGGGATCAGAACACGCCCCCCACCTCCAGCTTCCATACCTTTTTTTGTGTGACAGGGTCTCAATTTGTAGTTCAGGTTGGCCCTGAGCTCAGCCTCAAACTCACATCACAGCAATCCTCCTGCCTCTGCCTCCTGAGTGCTGGGATTACAGGCATGAGCCACCACACCCAGCACTGTGGTATGTGGCACTGATTGATGCTGGGCGTGAGTCTCCTCCATGCCCAGTATTGTATGTGGTTAACCGGGGATTGAACCCGGGCCTTTGCACTTGCAAAACAGGCGCTGGAACCACTGAGCTAAATCCCCGGCCCCCAGCTCCATACCTTGATGAGTATTTCAACCTATGTCTTCCCAGTGAATAGCCTGGAGGCAGAGGCAGACCAGTCTAGATCCATGAGAGTCTCTGTGACCCACAGTGCACTGTGTCATCATCTAGTGAACAAACACAAGGACTAGACCAGATCTAAGGGTGCTGAGGCAGAATAAAAGCTTGGGGCCAAAACCTGGCAGTCCCAGGAGGAATGGGGACACAAAGAGTAACATTAGATGTCCCCAATACAGTACATTGAGTAACCTTTAGCCAACATACTGCATGTGGAGAGGTATGAGTCAGCTCCCGTCACAAGGCATAGAGGAGCTCCAAAAGCCTAGGTAGGCTTGGACAGATATGCTTTCAGTTGGCTACCATCACCACCATTTGTGGGCCTCTTGTTCCTCAGCTTTGAGAAGTGCTGAATTCCTAAGGCTCACAAGGCTTTAGTTGTGGCAGGGTCTGGGCTAGCTGGATCCTCCTGGGCTGCACTTTGCAAAGTACAGCACTCTGCAGAAGGGTGTAGATTGTTCAGGAGTGTTGTTCTGGGCATATGGAATTTGGGACTGGTCCTCTTGGCATAATCCTCTCACTGAGACACCTAACCCAGCCCCACTGTGATCACTCACTCAAGAGGTATGGTTGACAGAGAAGCAAGCATCCCATCACCATTTTTCTCAGGCCCCTAGTAAAACTGGCCAGGAGGTACTCAGGGAGCCCAGGGGTACACTATTCTACTGTGCGTGGGCCTGGGATTTTAGGCCAGTAGCCCAGAAACCATTTTGAACCTGGGGACAGAGGCCTTCTAAGGAGTTCCTGAGTCACCTTTTGCTTCATTCACATGCTCTAGCCCAAATTCTGTTTCCCAAGGAGCCTCAAAGGCCAGAGTCCTGTGGGATGGAAAATCCCCAGCAGCCGGGCAGACTGCACTGTAAGCTGTACTTCTCCCCCAAGTAGGGGTCGGCCTGAAGCTTTCCTTTGATGTCTCTTGCGTGTGGGAGGGACCTGCACCCTTCAGAGCTCGGTGGCACCTGCTGGAGAAGTCCCAGCTTCTGGGACCTGGGTGTGATGAGGTCAGGCTGGGGATCCAGTGGGGAGGGTTGAGGGTCTTCCCAGAGCCCACTCACACGGGACTGTTTGATCTGGGAGGGAGGTACCATGACAGGCCTCTGTTTAGACAAGAGAAATGAAGGCTCTGGAAAATCCAAGTTAGTCACATGTGCAGCCTCGAGGGAGAGAGGGTGTCTTCCTGTCATGTCTGGTGCACTTCCTCAACAACTGCCACCCTTTGCTGACCCTGTGTGCAGGCACTAGGCCCCCGTCTCCCCTCACTCATCGGAGAACCCTGGCCATGCTCTTTCTTGCTGTCCTGCACTGGCCAAATGGTTGCAATGTCACAGTTCCGCACTCTACTGGCACAGTGGCCAGGCTTGCTGGCTGCTGATAAGCCAGGCACTCACCTGAATACGGGGCCTCATCGTAAGTGTGGCTGCCCTTGTTCACTTCAACACAACATATACCTAAATCAAGCTAGAGCTGCAATCCGATCAGGCCCCTGGTTCTGAACTATTGCTTAGCCTACCATGCTGTTCCACCAGACCAACCTGCTTATTCCAGACCAAATAAATGTTGAGGAAGCCAGGCTGGGGCTGGAGCTGCGCTGCACAGCCTGTCCCCACCGGGTCATGACTGTAAGCTCAGAAGTGTAGTGGTGACGTCCATAGGGTTTTGAGAGCCCAGTACTCTCTCTCCTAGGAATTCAGTGCCTAGGCAATAGGGTAGTGCCTTCCAGCTTCTGCTGGCCAGCACAGGAAGGCCTTTGAGACCCTGAGCTCTCAGGTGGTAGGGCACAGAGGCAGGCCTCTCCCCTTCCTCCTTTCACAGGCAAACAGCTCAGCTGGCTCACTTTGAAGCTGAGATTCTGGCCCAGCAGCAGCTTTGAAGTCAGCCCTAGGGATGTTCCTATCAGGCCCTCCATAGATAATCTCCACCCTGACCCTGGGACTCAATGCCACCCTCAGGATGCTCCCCACCCCCTAGAGCTTGAGGCTTTTCAAGCAACCTTGGGAAAAGATGCCTGCAGAACAAGAAGAAGCCCACCCTTGGGAAATATGGAGAACTGGGGAGGAGGGTGACACTGACTGAAGTGATGGCCCCAGAGACCACTGACCTTGGCCCTCCTTCTTTGCTGTCTCTGGGAAGCCCCCATGCACCCCTGCCTCACATTCCTCCCTACTTTTTTCCCTGCATGAGGCCTGCATACGAAGCAAAGAATGAAAACTCAGTGAAGTACAAGCCAATTAGTGGGGGTACAGACATTTTAGTAACAGAATAGGCTAACAAAAGCTGAGGGGACATAGGGCTTGCTCAGGAAGACAGGGCAGGGTGAGTGGCTGATAGAAGCAGCTTGCCATTTGCCCTGGGCAAAGGTCTGTGCCAGGGACTCAGGACCATTGGTCTATAGGGAGCTGCTGGGGATTATTTAGTGCCTAGGCAAAAAGGTAAGCATACTGTATCAGGTTGGCACATGGCCCACCCAAGTACCCAGCTGTGACATCTCTGAGCACCCATACCCACATGTCCAGCTTCTTCCCAGGAATGACTCACAATGCCCCCTACTCGGGCAGTCCCCTAAACTGTGGCTGTGACTACTGGCCTCAGAACCTTGCTGCTTGAAATAGTTCTGCCCAAGCAAAGGGCTGAAAAGGCAGATAAGCACCAAGGGCCCTGCCTTTCCTTCCCATCCAGCCTGCTTCTGTGGGAGTAAAAACACGACAAGTACTCTCTCTGCCAAATTGAGGGCAGGAGACAGCATACCCTTCCTCAGGCTTTTCCCAGACATGAAGGTGGAGGGCTGGGTTCTGTCATGTCAAGTGCCCAAGGCCCAGTGGCCTCAGGCATGTCATTCTGGTAGAGAAGCTGCTCTTGGCTACAATGCCTCCTTCCCTGTGGGGGTGTTAAGAGCTTTAACACCACCGGTCCATTGAACTTGAAGTCCAAAATACCCAGCAGCACTTAGGAAGCACTGTGAGTGCTGGACTGTCTGGATTCTTTGCCACAGGACAAGTTCTTAAACAAGAGAGCTATCTCCTTCCCTAAGAAAGGCTGGGACCCCAGGGGCTGGACTGGGCTAGGACAAGACCAGAAGTCAGATTCTAGGGCCTCAGGAATAGCCTTTAAGCCCAGTGGGACCTCGACATCCATCACTTAGTACGTGCTACTGGGCTGGGAGGAAGACAAGAAGTGACGTGAAGATGAGACAAAACCCTGGCTCTGGCAGGCAGCAGGATACGTGTGTGGTGTGCATCTTGTCTGGTTGTGTGTGTTCCTGTCACTGCACGTAGGTACAGGCTCTGTCTTTCAGAAGTGGTGAGTGGCTGAGGTCGGGGCTGAGCCCTGAGCTGGGTGTGGCCTGATAGCAGGGTCCTTGGGAGCCCTCTCCTCAGCGCCCCCTGACCGCTACCCTCCCACTAATGGGAGTTAATAGAGGTCTTTAGGGGCCCGAGCCACTATTCTTATCCAGGTTTTGCCAGCTCCATTAAGCCAGTCTTGAAAGTTCATCTGGGAGTCACATTCATCTATTAACAAAGCCACTGAGCACTGGATGGAGGGTAGAAGCTTGGGGATAAAGTCCCGGCTCTGGCGTCTGAATGTGTGGGGTGAGGGAGGGGATGGAGGTGCCCTTCACTAAATGCATTCGCATTCCTCGCTGCACTGGGGGTGGAGGCTTGAGGACCCAGTGCGGAGTGAGTCTGTGCGGACTCCGGCCTCTGGCCTTTCTCAGCCTTCCAGGAGGGGCACTCAAAGCTCGGCTGCATTTAAAAATTACCAAGTGGAGGAGTTAGAGGATCTGCAGTTAACCCCTTTTGAGACTCTGAAAGCCATCTGCACTGTTAATCAGGACAGCAAGATGACAAGAAAGAGGCCATCTCCCACCAGAGAGCCACTGCGCCCTCCCTTGAACCCCCTATCCTGCCCGCCTCTGCCGGGCCTCTGGGTTTGAGTGGTGAAACCGAGGAACCACTGCTTTCTGTGGATCAACCAGAACTCCTTGCTCCCTCCCATCTCTGATGTTGACAGACTCTTTGTTTTTTCATCCCTGCATATTCAAGGCCATTTTTCAGCCTGCCTGGCTTTGTGTTAAAACTGGGGGGATTTTCCATCCTTCCAAGATTATGAAATACTTCAGCAAGTCTGAGGCCTTCCTGAGGGAGCTGCCCTGGCTTCCTCCCTTGCTGCACAAGGTCCTCTTTGCTACCTGGGGCCTTCGGGTAAAGGGAAAGGGACAATACAAGAGACTCACTCAGAGAAGGGCTTCTCCTATCTGACCTAGGGAAAGGCAGCCACAGGGGGCCTGGAGAGCAGGAGGCACATTCCAGAGGGGCCATTTTTAGGCCAGTGCTCAGAGGATCTGGAGCAGCAGCGTTACCTGGGGCAGGCAGTTTTCCTCTGAGTCCTCAAGCCTTTTCTTCCCATCCTGTTCTGTTTTTGTCTCTTTCCTCGCTTTGTCCTCAGCCTCTTTTGTAGGCTCTGCCTTCCATACAGTTCCCTAAGCAGCTCCCCTCAGCACCAGAGACCACCAGAGAGCTCTCCAGCCCAGAAGAATCCATGTCTAGTCACTCAGCCCCACCCCCAGTTCCTCTCTAAGCCTCCATCATTTTACACTCCACCCTGCTCGGCTTCTTCACCAACAAAGGCCCCTAACGGTCACCCACTCCTCTTGCAGCCTTCTGAATCATTCCCAACCCCTCCCCCCTAGCTGCCCCATCTAGTATGTCACCCAGCCAGACTGACCTCACCCCTCAAGTACTTCCCTTCATCCTCACTGTCTTTCTGTACTGCAATGGCTTTCTACCTGACAAACATTGTTCTGCTCTCAGCAGAAAAAAAAATCAAGGTTTGCACCCCTCTACAGGACTTCTGGTGGTTCCTGTTGGTCTCAGAATAAGCCAAGGTCCCTTGCAGGAGCAAGGCCTATCACTGGCTTCTTCGCGCAACTTCCCTCTTAGAGTTTAGGGCCCAGTTTCTTTCTATCTCCACACCTTGTCTTGCCTCCTCGGGGTCTCTCAGGGAGTTCCTGAGACCCCTGCCTCATTTTCAGACAGGAGTTGATCTTTCTCCTGCCCACTAGGGAAGCAGGTCCTTGCTTCTTTCAAATTCTTCCTGCTTCAGCCAGGTACTGAAGGTGGGGATTTTTCAACAAATGTTTGTCGAATGACTTAATCTGTAAAATGGGCTGCTATCCTGCCTCTTAGGTATAATCCATTGTTGGGGAAAATGCCATGCGGTGCAGATGTGGCATGCTAGCTAGAAGTCCACTGTGACATGAGCTGAATAACTATGCACATAGCATGTGCCCTGTCAGGAGCTTCCAGTCAGCCATCTTGGGAATGATTCTTTATAATAAAGTCACTTGGCTCTGACTACTTTCTGCCATATCACTGGACATTCCTCAAGCCTTCCCTCTTTGGGCACTCATTCACACAGGTCTGCATTTTGGCTGTGTGCTGCAGTGGATCCTGTACAGGGAGGGTCACGTGGCAAAGTTCAGTATTACCTGTGGCCACTGGGCTGAACAGCTCAACGTACACCTGCCACAAACAGTCGCTGGCACACAGCAGGCTTCGGCCCTGTCTCCCCAACTTGTACCCACCTCTGAGGCCCTCAGTAGGCTCTGGACTCAGCCTGAGTAGCTGGGCCTGAGCCCGAGCCCTGGGGACAAGCTTGTTTGCGGGGCACCAGCCCCCCAGGGAGTCCCCATTCTCTGGTACTAATTGCTACAATTAGTGGGAGAAAGGCCTATTAGATCAGTTTCTTCTCCTGGCTGAGGCTTGGCTGCTTTTCCGAAGACCAGGGATTCTTCCATAAAGGAGGCCACATTTAAATTGCAAACAAGGGCCTCACCCAACCCTAGCAAGGCTGGGAGAGAAGCAGTTCCATTCTGGAGACCAGCAGGTAGCTTGGGAGTGGGTGCCTGAGGTGAGGGCCTTTCCTGGCTGGTTTGACTGGAGCCCTGTGTGGGGTGGGTAACCAGACCTATCAGGACCAGCAAGTACAGAGGAGTACTAGCAAGGGCTTATGGGGAAGCAAAACTGTTAGAGGCACCCTGTAGTCTCCCCGTCCTGACTGCTTGGAGATCAACCTGCTGCCTCTTCCTCCTGGAGCATCCTGCAAACCTCTGGACAGCCACTCACTCATCACTGTGCCAGCCAGAGGAGGTAAGAGGGCCTGGGCCCCCTCCAATCTGGTCAAGCCTCAGGTGCTAATGCTATAAACAGCTCAGGAACTGCAGCCAAAAGACAGTCCCAGCTGAAGCCCTGAATGGCTCCCACAGGCTGAGGGACTGAAGTAGCAGTCCCTGCCCAATTCAAGTTCCACAGCTGGCCGGGCCTGGGCCTGGGCCTCTCTCACCAGGATGATGAGGCTGGGGCTGTGGTGTTGTTGCCTACTGCAGGATACCCAGCCAGGGATTGCTGTGTTTAAAGGGCCAGACCAGAGAAATCCTCCCAACACGGATGTCCAGCCTTTTGGGACTTTCACTGGTAAACAATGGTCTTCACCAGGGGTGTGCCCTCCGGGGGGCTGTGTGGCAGCATCTAGAGGAATTTTTGATTACGGAACTGTGAGGGTATCTACTAGGTAAAAGCCCTGCATGCTTTAGACATTCTACAATGCAAAGATAGCCCCCACCGAAAGACAACGACTGCTCCTACTCAAATAGCACCAATGTGGCAATTAGGAAGCCCTGGCCTGAGGGGCCAGGATGGTTTTGACATACTGCTTACTTTCTCACTGAGTTCTGAAAATGGATGAACACTTTCCTGGCCTGGCCTCTTCATTCATTCAACAAATCAATGAAGCCATTCAACAGAAATGTTTGACACACCCATTGTGTACCCACCCTATAGAGAAGACAGACACACTCTCATGGGGCCTCTCTTCCGGTGGAGGAGACAGGCAGCCAACAAAGAAGGAGACGCCTGAGGAACCAGAAAATACCATAGTGTCGCCCATGCTTTACAGAGTCTGAGCTAACAAGTAATTGACTGACTGCTATAGCGGCAGGTCAAAGAAGGTCTCCTTGACAAGCAGCATTTCCATTGAACACTAAATGATGAGAAGAAATGGTCCCAGAAGATCATGGCAAAGGGCAAACCTGGTAGAAGTGGCTGGTGCAAAGGCCCTGAGGTAGAAGGGATATTTGACTGACTTAACGAAAGAAGGGTGATGTGGCCAGAGCTCAGTGAGGGAGGAGGGCATCTGTGGCGAGGAAGTCAGGGGAGATCTTGTATAAATCTCATGAAGTCAAAATTTCATTTCCTAGAAATAGAAGCCACTAGAGGGTATCTGGCAGGAGAGTGATATTAATTCCTTCCTTCCTGGCTTAGGTGTTTTCTGCTGTGAAGGACTCAGTCAGTCACAGCCCTCAGCCCACAGATCGCTGGCACCTGGGGAGGGTCTGAGCCAGGGTGCTGACTGTTCTTCTCCAATACTTTTTCCACTCCACCCCCATCCTGCAGCCCTGCTCCATTCCCCTGGACAGCTGCTCCAGAGTAATTTATTTATATCAGTGTGTGTGTGTGTGTGTGTGTGTGTGTGTGCGCGTGTGCATATGCACATGTGCATATGCATGTGTGCGCACTTGCCCTGGTACTGTGTGTCTGGATGGTTTGTAATTCTGATTTAAACACACATTCGTGCACTGAGGTCCTTGTTCTGTTTGGCGTTTGTGTTACTCAGCACTGCGTTTGGCACGTCATCATCTTCACCTTGTGAAGGGTACATCTTTTACCCCAGCAGGGGGCTGTGACGGCCCTCACCACCCCGAACCAAGTATGCACATAGCTCAGCTCGCAGCCCTCGTCAGAGATAGGGGTGGAGAGCTGCCCCAACATGTTTACTCTGGAGGCGAACTGCTGGGCTGCAGGTATCAAATATTTCATTTGAGGAAGAAGCACTGGCTGGCTCTCCAGAAAGCCTGCGCCTGCCTTGGCTCCCATCTGCAGCACACAGAGGCTGTTCCTGCCCTCTGCCAGCGCTGGGCCTTGGCCCATTCTCTAATGCTCTGCTGTATGAGGAATAGATGTCACTTTCATTTGCACTTCTCTGCTGACAGGAGCTCTGGCAAATTCTCATCTATGTGTTAGTCCTCCCCTCCTGCAAACCGCCAGTCTTCCTATCCTTTTCTCACTGGTTTGCAGGGCTTGCTGCTCGGCCATTTAGCTGCTGTTTTCTGATCAGCTTTAGTTGAAACGTCCTATCTGTCATGAGCAAAACACTCATGAGTTCGTAAATTTTAGGTTTGAGGTTAGGGCTGTCTGCCTCCTGCTAAAGATCCCAAGGCCACTGTAAGCCAAGATATTATCCCTCATAGTTTTCTCCTATCAAATATCAACGGTTTTTTATTCTTAAATCTTTAGTCCATTTGGAGCTCATTTTTTTTTTTTTTTAGGTTTTTTGAGACAGGGTCTCACTTTGTAGTTCAGGCTGGCCCTGAGCTCAGCCTCCAACTCACATCACAGCAATCCTCCTGCCTCTGCCTCCCGAGTGCTGGGATTACAGGAGTGAGCCACCATGCCCCGCACTGTGGTATGTGGTATTGGTTGCTGCTGGGGTAAGTCTCCCCAGTATTGTTATGTGGTTACCGGGGGATCGAACCGGACCCTTGAACTTGCAAGACAGGCGCTGGAACCACTGAGCTATATCCCTGGCCCTGGAGCTCACTTATACTAGGGGCTCTGGTAGAAACCCACAATTGTATTATTTTCTGTTTTATTAGTTTTCCAACATCAACTTCTTCTAGCCCTATTGATACATGGTGTCACCTTTATCATATGTCACCTTCCTCTGGACTCAGGGCTGCCACTGAGCTCTCTCTGGGCCTCTGTCACCACACTACTCTGACTGCTGAAGCGCAGAGAGCTGTTTTTCAGTTTGCTTGAGTGTGTGTACCTTTTTCTTCACATCTGTGAAGTCCCTCAAAACCTCCAGCTGGAAGTGTAAGTGGAGTCCTATAGAATTTACAAGTTTGGAAATCCTGACATCTTTGTAATGCTAAATTGCTCCATTTAAGAAAATGGAGTATCTCTTCGTATCAGGAAGATCTTCCTTTTTCCTTTAATTTTTTCCATAAAAGTCATATTTGTTAACTCTGAAGACCTGGTATAAATTTTGTCACTATTCAGATTGCTGTCTTAATCTCCTACATTTTTAATCTCTATTGGCATAAAGAAATGTGGAGCATTGTTCATTTGCTTGGTTTTGGTACACTGATCTTTACCCAAAGCTGCTGAAATCTCTTGTTAGTTGTAAAAGTTTCTTTTTCTTTTCTTTTTTCACATAGCTCAGCAGTATTCAAGACAGTCTGGGACTCGGAGAGCCCACCCAGACCCTTCCAGGAAAGGTCAAAACTATTTTCATAATAATACTCAGACATCATTTGCCTTTACTTTCACTCTCTCTCACAAGGTTAAAGAGTTTTCCAGAGGCAGCCTGGCCCCACTGGAACACATGCTAGTACAGTCCTGTATTCTCAGCATGTCTTAGTTTTAATTTCCAGAGTGTAGATATCAATAGATATAAGCCTTTATTTGAGGAGGGGTTACTGGGGATTGAACTCAGGACCTTGCACTACACTGCACTGCTGAGGTACATCTCCAGCCTGATAATGAGCCATTATTAAGAAAAATAGGAGCCTCAATAATTTTTAAGAGTACAAAGTATCCTTATAGCAAAATGTTTGAAAACCTGGATAAAGACAATCTGTGAGTTACAAACACAGTCTTTTTCTCTTCCTATCAGACCCTCCCGTCTCCATTTTCTTTTTCTCACATTAGGAAATGGTTCCCTTGACCTAATCCTGATTTTAAAGAGAAGACTACACTTTAGATTTCTGTGTTAAGTTTATTGAAAGGTTAAGTTTGGGTGTATAAATTGTATCAAATTAGGGAAATTCCCTCTAGTCTTGGCTTGCTAAGTGGTGTCCTCCCAGCTCACTCCCAGAACTCATGCATAGGCGTTAAACTTTATCGTGTAATTTTTCTGTCTCTATAGAGAGAACCATATGGGTTTTCTCCTGTAGTCTCTTAATATGGTGAATTACATGGATAGGGTTTCTGATATTGGATCATCTTTGCATTCCAAAGAGAAATCCCACTTGTTTAAGAAGAATTGTTGTTTAATATACTGTTGGATTCAGTTAGCTAACATTGTACATGGAACTTCTGCATCTATGTTCATCAGGGAAATGGCTCATAATTTTCTTTTTTGTGTGTGTACTTTCTTTATTTGAATTTGGACATGCTCTGATTCACAATTTACAAAGATCCTTCTAGCTGGAGCATAAATCCTGAAACAGATCCACTTCTCTTCAGCATGTTTGGAAACACATTAAAATAGAACCATAATCAAGCAACCCAATCCTTAAATTTTTCTCCTAGTGAGTATCTGGAAAACAGGTGCAGAAAGGGATCATTTGAGACACCATAGAAATCTGGTTAATCCTGCCTGCCTGCTTTCCTTCAGTAAGTATTGCCTGAGCAAGGCTGTGTATCAGGCTCTTGGCTGGGTGTGGGGCTGGGGCCAGGACAGGAAAAGGTTCCTCCTTTGGAAGCACTTTGGTCTAGCAAGGGTGCACAGTGGAAAAAAAAAAAAAAAGTATATCAAATATGGTTATTTTCATAAGAAAACTTTTGTAATAATCTAAGATAGATTCTTCCATATGGATGAATTATTTTATCTCAGGAGTCCTAGAAAGTCCTAAAGAGGGCTATGGATCTAGCTCAGTAGTTCCAGTACCTGCCTCTCAAACAAAAGGTCATGAGTTCAATCCCCCATACCACAGAAAAGGGGGGTGGGCACGCGCCGATCTGGGGATTTAGTTCAGTGGTTAAGGTGCCTACCTCACAAACACAAGTCCACAGTTTGATCCCTGATACCAAAAAAAAAAAAAGCTCTATTGGAAAGCGTTCTAATCCTCTTTTCACAGAAAAAGCCATTTGACCTGCAGGGAGAAGGAAACAAAGTACAGTGGACCCTTGACTTACAAACAATTCCGGAGAGCTGGCTGTAACTCAAAGTCTCTCTTCTGTATACAGACAAATCTCAGTGTCCTTGGAGAAACACTAGCCCAGGATTTCTCAGTTAACCCCACACAGGAAAGGATGTTGTCACGTTCCTTCCAAAACCCTCTAAGAGTTAAATCTGTATTAAGACCATCTGGAAACACAAGCAGCCAGCATTCCGGTTGTAACTCAAGACTTGGGTCGTAAATTAAAACTAAAATTATCACAAAACCCAAGTTGTTCATATGTCAGGCCGGTTGTAACTCAGGGGTCCACTGTAGAAGGTAGAGATTTGAATCACAGCCCCCATTAGATCAACTCTGGCGATCCCACAAGTGAGAACCAGGCCCTTTATTTCATCCACTTCAAATCCCCACCTACACGCAAAACCTCAACTTTAATTCCAGACTGGAATTAAAAGCTCCTAACCCCAACTCCAATTCAGACCTCCAACTCCGAGTCCCCCACTCAAAAGCAGACTCTAGACCCCAACCCCCAACCCGGTCTCAGACCCGAAACTCAGAACCACTGCCAGGACTCGCAAACTCCTACTGAATCCCCACGGAGAACCTCGAGGCAGCCTTCCAGCTCCACAATGCTCCCATTCCTGGCCCCACACTTCAGGCCATGAGGCGGACTCCAAACTCGACTCATATCCCAACTCAGCAAACTCAGAGAATGAGGAGGTGGCCTCCCCACCCCCACTGGGATCCCAGCTCCGGGGCCTCCAAACCACGAGGTGGGCTTAGAACCTTGGGGTAAACCCCAGACCCAACTCCAGTCCCGGCTCGGAACCACTGAGTGGATTTCTGACCGAATTTGGATTTCAACTCAATCCCACACGGCAAATTCCAGACCGAAGATCAAGATCGGTTCTAACTCTTCCCTGAACTTGGAATCACGAGGCAGACTCCAGACTGGAGACGGGTCCCCATTCAGGCTCGGACTCGAACCACGGACTCAAAACCATGAGTTGGACCCCAGACCCGAGATCTGTTCGAACTTGGTCCCGGAATTCAAAACCACTAGGCAGACGCCATACCTGACTCACCAACTCGAGTCCTGATTCGGTCCCCGACACCCCCAGCCCGACCCCAGCTAACCCTTTTCCTCACTCTGAACCACGGACAGATGCCACGATCGCGGGATGGGCCACGACCCCAGAGAAAGACTCCAACACCCGACACAGCTCACCTCGGCCGATGGCGATCCTGTCCTTTGCCGCAACGAGCTCTACTGCGGCGCAACGGGCTCTAATGCGGCCGCACTCGGACCACCCCGGAGCACCACGGAGGCGACTGCCTACAGAGCGGCGCTGAGCGACTCGGCGACTGTTCTGCCCAGCGACTGCGGCAGCCACCTAACCTCAACAGCCGTGACGTGGCAACCACCCTAACGTTGATTGGATAGTCCCACAGGGGTTGGCTTGCGGTAAACTGCCGTGCGGATTGGTTAGACGCGGAAGGAAAGCGACGTGCCGCGCTCTTTCATTGGTCAAGACAAGCTGAGCAAATGTTCTCGGGGGACTCTTTGGCTTCTGGGCACCAAGTGCCAGGTAGAGTTCAGCACCATTGCCCCACCCTGTCCACTAGCCCTGGAGACCGCGGGTGGCTACTCTGCCATTTTCTCCCCGCACATCTGTGCCTGGGCCACCCCGGGAAAAGACGTGACTCCAGTAGCGCTCTCCAACTATGGATCCCAGACTGTGTTAAATGAGACTGGCTAGAACTTGGGGAAGGTACAAGGCCCATGATCAGGGCCTTCCTGCCTGGCTATACGAGGGGTCCAGAAGGTTACGTCACCTAGTCATGCCCGTGCCCGTGGCCAAGATATTCCTGGAGCCCCAGTGCTCCGCTAAATCGCTATAGTGGTTGCTCTATAAACAGTGAAGTTCTGGGACTGTCTTATGTGCCGGAGCTCAGTCTCAGCTGAGTCACCTTCTGATTCTTCCTGGCCCTAGCGGTGGGCTTATGTCTGACTTTTTGCTCTCTCGTGTGTGTTTGTACATTCGTTCATTCTATGCATGCATTTATTTATTTGTATGACTTTTACACATCCAGTGTGTCAGGCACTGAAGTGAAAACTGGAGAAACTCACAAACCAAAGCCAAAAAGCCTGTCTTCACAGGGTTTTTGCGGGTTCACCAGCAGGTCTGGGGGCAGTTTGGACTTCCTGTGCAAATTGCACAAGCAGTTGAAGAATGTAGAACTCTAGGTCTGCACTGAAAGTTGTTACACCCCAACCCAGGACTGACTTCAAACAAGGGAGGAGAAAAGGGGAGGCTGGAGCCAGCCAAGCGAGCAAGCCGTCCCGTCACCAGAGGCACGCAAGGAGGCCATTCATCTCAACTGCTTTTGCTGAAAATATATATCTATGAAAACAGCCAGGAATCTCTCTCTCCAAGGGTGACTGGGCCAGGATTTTTGTTGTTGTTGTTCAGCCTGGAGGAAAGAGGAGAAAATGGTGTCATCCATCTTTTTAGGCATCAAGAACTTCTTTCCAGGCTGGGAGACACATCTGCTGTCCCCTTCACATTAGCCTAGGGACCTTCAAACTGGTATATCTAACTCAGAAGGCTCATTCTCCCTTTACCAGATAGCAAGGGCTATTTTTCCTTTCCTGGAACTAGAGACTGAACTCATGACCTTGGGCTTGTGAGGCAGGCTTGGTACCACTGAGCTAAATCCCTGGCCCTAGCTGGGATTTTTGTACTCTGCCTTTCCCAGATGCAGATGGGCAGTCAGTGCCATCCCTCAGGGCCCTGTACTCACAAAAGACCTCACTTAGGGTTTGATGCTTACATTCACCACCTTGAAATTCTTAATCATTTTATCCCTGAACTTGGGTTTTGCCAGTGAAGGCTGATGGCACAGTGGGGCTGGGCGCTTTGGCTCCCACTCTCTTCTGCTTCCCCACCTGCGTGGGAAGGTGTTCAGCAGAAGCCACAGGTCATGAGAAATAATGCACAGATTCTATCAAATCAAAACTCCCTACCTATTGGCACTTAATTTCTACTGGAAAGATATGTTTTCAAAATGTTATGGGCATTTTTTATTGCTCAGAAACTGTAGCTCCCTGTGTAGCTTTTGTAAGCTGCATGGTGGAGAACTTCATTGGCTGACCCTCCAACCTGATTCATGGATGTAGAGTTATTGTGCAAATATTTTGTCTTCTCATGTCTTACTCAAGGGAGTGAAATCTACTTAAAACGAGGTTACTGAAGACAGTGGACACCCGGGCCAGGGATTTAGCTCAGTGATTCTGGCACTTGCCTTGTAAGCTCAAGGTCCCTAGTTCGATCCCAGTAACCACATACCACAATGCCAGTGTGGTGACTCTCACCCACCAGCAATCAGTAGCACATTCCACAGTACCAGGCGTGGTGGCTCATGCCTGGAAACCCAGCACTGCGGTGGCAGAGGCAGGAAGATTGCTGTGAGTTGGAGGTTTTCCTGGGCCACATAGTGAGCTCAGGGCCAGCCTCAACTACAAAGCAAAACCCTGTCTCAAAAAAAAAAAAAAAAAAAAAACCCACAAAAATCAGTGCACACATTGCCAGTAAAAAGTGACAAAGGTTACCAGTGGGGATGTTAAGAACTGATTTTTTTTTTTTTAAGGTTTTTTTGAGACAGGGTCTCGCTTTGTGGTTCAGGCTGGCCCTGAGCTCAGCCTCCAACTCACATCACAGCAATCCTCCTGCCTCTACCTCCCAAGTGCTGGGAATACAGGTGTGAGCCACCACACCCGGCACTGTGGTATGTGGTACTGATTGCTGCTGGGGTGAGTCTCCATGCCCAGTATGGTATGTGGTTACCGGGGATTGAACCCCGGTCCTTGCGCTTGCAAGACAGGCGACGGAACCACTGAGCTATACCCCAGCCCAAGAACTGATTTTTAAAATCATAAAAAATTGAGTTTATTTGATCTTATACAGAACAGGATTTGGGTTCTAACTGTGTTCCTGGCAGATTCATCTGTGCTTATTGTCACGTTACTGTCTTGCGTCCAGTCCTCCCTCAGCCTGTAACCTCCAACCCTGAGATGCTGGCTCTGTCCTAACAGACTCACAGTGGTATTCTGCGGGTACAGCATCTTCCCATGCTTGCTTGAGGTCACCTTCAGTCATCTTAGAAGAGGACTTACGGGCCAACGAGACTGTCACTGTTGTCTGGGACACGGGCTCACCAGACGAGACCCATGGCCTCCGCAGCTCACCCCCTCAACGTGCACGGGGTGCTGTCAATCAGCTACCAGTGCCTGCCAGCACCTGTTGTGTACCCCCACCTCAGCCCCCTCCTAGTCCTTTGGGGGAACCCAGAGAAGAAAACAGGCCAAGACTGAGATGGGTCTGTTGTCTTGTGAAGAGACGGACAAGAGACATGTGGGAATTGGCTAGAGCAGCACATGAGGCTGGGTGGACTCCAGGAAGCCCCAAGGCAGATGGGGACTGCCAGGCCGAGTGAGGGAGAATGGAACTCGCCCGAGGCACCAGCAGAATGAAGACCTGCCTTCACTGAAGTAGGTCCTGTCCAAGGCCAGGCCAGCCCGGGGGCACAATGGTTGTGCACATCATTGAGATCAGGGCTCAGAGCTACAGGGGTGGGTACGAGGCAAAGAACCTGGGTACCTGGTGGCCTCTGCCTGGGTTCCCATGTGACAGAGGGCAGGTCTTGTTCTCCTTCTGTGTCTGGTTTATCTCATCTGGGGGCTGGACTCACGTTTCTTGTGCTCCCTCCAGTTCTTAACATTTGGGGTTCAAAAGGTTTCTTTGCAAGCCTCTGCTCCCGAGAGCACGCATGCACGCACGCACGCACGCACACACAGCTGAAGAGAATTAGGCTCCAAACGTCCACTCGGCTTTTCTCTTGATTCCAAGGTATTTAGAGTGGGGGTGGGGGATTAGGGGGAGGAAGTCACTGAGCTAATTCTTCTGCATTTGCCAGCACAGAAGTGCAGATGGGCCAGAGCCCTAGAGGGTCCCAGGGGAAACACTGGTCCTCTTCCATACAGGGCAAGGCAGAAGGGAGAGCTAGGGAGGGGCTTCTCATCGAAGGATAGACGTGGCAGGCTCTGGCTGAGCATTCTGTGGCCTTAGTCCTCCCCCACCCATCAGGGTGGAGCTAGCTTCAGGCTCAACCAGGTTCCCCAGTGACTGCTTCCTTGTAAAGCAGAGCAACCTATGACCACATAGCCACAGAGTCTGATCATCTTCTGAGGAGAGGTCCTTGCACTGACTGCCCTCTGAAGTGGATGGGAGCTTGGAGTGGGACAGGGACCTCAGTATCATCCCTGAGTGACAGATGCAGTGCCAAGAAGCTATCTCTTGAGGCCAGCCCTTGCAGCCTATGTCATACAGCTGCTCCTTATGTTCCCTTCCTCATGCCACTGCCACTGTCCTGAGTAAGGTCTCAGTGACCCTCCATCTAGAGGCTTCTGAGCTAGTCACAGGTCTCTGCCAACCGCAGCCCACATTTGTTCCAGAACCTTCCTCCATGTCCTGTGCATCTCCTGTGCCTGCCATCCATCCAGGCCTCTCCTCCATTCTCCGGCTTCATGGCCCTGCTTACAGCTCTCTACCTTCACTCAACCCATGAGACACCAGCACCCTCCTTCTTGCAGATCACCCTGCTTTCGCAGGTGGCCTGTGTGCTTGTACCCAGCCAAAGCTCCTGTCTCCCACATCTCCCCTGGGGTATGGGCGGGCTATAAGGTGCTTCAGGTCTTGCAGATATGATCAGGGTAACACACAAAGGTGACCCGGGAGGTGTTGGGAAGAATAGCAGCAAAGATGGGTTCTCCCTCTGGAAAGATTTCTTTGGCTGCTGAATGGGAAGAGCTGAAGGGTGGCAAGGGCAGGCCAGCAGGGCTTGGTGGGTGGGAAAGGGGAACACAGCCTTACCAAAAGTGTCATCTGTGGAGATATAAGAAGTGGATAGCCCAGGAATCTAAGAAAGGTAGTCTTGATTGGGCTCCGTGGCTGAGGGAAACCCATGGGTGTTGAGGTGGGACAGCAGCCATGGTGGTTTTTTATGTGTTAATAGGCAACCCAAGGGAGGGCAAGAGTAAAGTGATAGGCAAGGTCTTAAGAAAGCCTTATATATGGCATTAGCTCCTCCTCTGCACCCAGGGACAGTGATAATTCCTGGTTCTGTGGCGTGGTCACCCCATGGTCATGGCCTACCTGTGACACTGTCTGTGTCTGTGATACCCAGGGCCTGGAATGAAGGACAAGGCTCAGAGCAATAGAAGTTGATAGGTGTGAGGCTTCCTCTCCCACTCCAGGGTATCCCAAAGTCCAGGTCAGTCTCTGGTCCCCAAAGCACTCTTCTACCAAGACTGTTGGGAGAAGCGTCATTAGGTGACATTAGGTGTCATTCTGCTGCCTGAGGATTGCTTCTGGCCTCTTCTTGAGTAGATTTATATTACTGCAGGGTCTGTGATAACATGAGGCCAGATGGGCAGGGGGCTCTGGAGTTCAGGCAGTCTCTGTGAGTGGCAGCATGGGGTGTGGGCCTCTTCCAAGGGGGAGGGCAGCTGTGCTGTGTGTACATTTGGCCATCGCACAGCCAAGTCTTGATTATCCAGACCCAGCTTTCTTGGAGCCCCAGCCGGGACACGGGTTAACTGCGCAGCTGTCCTCTGCACACCTGCTTGGGGCCTGTTTGGGTGCCAGGCATGGGGGTAGGAAAATGAAGGGAGGCAGGCCTGCCAAACCTATTGCCAAAAGAGCCTTTTCTACCCCCACCTTCCCGAAGCAATGTCTCCCATGATCATCCTAAGCTCAGCACCTATCTATCCTTTTTTCTGCCTAGGCCTGCCATGTTCAGGACCTCCCAGCCAGTGGCCAACCTGGAAGGGATTTCAGATTCTCACTGATGTCCCAGGAAACTGTTGTTCACTTTAGTGGTTGTAATCTGTTTTTGAACACCTCAAACCCTCTGTTATATTTGCAGTGAGGAAAGATTTTCAGAGAGCCTACTCTGTCCCTGTTCTACTGGAATAAAGCCACTAGGCTCTGGGAAACAATGGTGCAGAGGAATTAGCCATCAAGGGCCTCAGAGAACTCATTAGAAATGTTTTCAGTAAGTCAGGCCGACTCAGAATGTAGCTGTAATTTGGACAGAAGAGATAGGAATGAGAAGAAAAGAAAAACTAACAATAGCCCTTGTACTTTCAAAATGTGGCCATAAATCCTTTGAGATTCCACCCTTCAAGAAGTGAAGTTTAATTCCCTTCTCAGTAAACTTGGGTTGGACTCAACCATTTGCTTCTGATAAGTAGCACACAGAGGAAGTGACAGACTGGAGCGAATGTTCCTAGATTGGAATAGGAAAGGTAGCTGATTTCTCACTCTTTCACTAGGAGTTTGGGCTCAAAAGAAGCCAGCTGCCATGTTGTAAGGATACTGAAGCAGCCCTGTGGTAAGGTGCACATTGTTGAGGACTTACTTTACCAATGAGTCTAAAGTGGGTCCCATAGCCAGAGTAACACTTTCTGATGA
This sequence comes from Petromus typicus, assembly GCA_004026965.1. Classification (NCBI taxonomy): domain Eukaryota; kingdom Metazoa; phylum Chordata; class Mammalia; order Rodentia; family Petromuridae; genus Petromus; species Petromus typicus. The sequence continues at coordinate 50,858 of PVIR01003303.1, read as the reverse complement.
GCACACAGTGCCAGCCAACTTCAATATAACCTCACAAAACACCCCGAGCCCAGAGTCACCCTGAGAGACCATTATAGATCCCTGGTCAACTGACACCTTCCTCCTTGGTTGAGAGAAATCCGTGTGGTGTCAAGCTGTGACCTTGTTGGGTGATTTGTCACTGAGCAATGGCCTGCTGACACAGCCACCCTCACAAGGCTCCATCCAATCATTAACAAAGCAGGGAAGAGAGCTCATCCTACCTGTCACCCTTCACCAATGGCACATTGTCTCCAGGAAAATGGCAACAGGGCACGAGGAAAGGTACTGTGGATAGATGGCACGCCTGCCCTGGTGTGCCTTAGATTCTTACTCCACTCGGGTTTTCTTTGCAGTGCTCTTGAGATCAAAACCAGTGCAGGAACCAGCCCTGGTCCACAACCCAGAGAATGGTCTCCAGCCCACAGAGAATAGTCAGGGGTGACTTAGGGTTAGGGAGCTTATGGCTAAGAGAAGTTGGCCACTGCGGATGTAACAAGTGACTTGTTCTCCCCTACAAAATATCCAAATCCAGTTCCTGGGGTCATGGTCCAACAAAGGACAAGGGCACAGGCCTAGAAAAGGGCTTCTCAATGCCAGCTGTGCCTTTAATCTGTTTTCAGCACCTGAGGATGTTGGAGAACCCTGTCATGAATCTATCACAGAGAAAGAGGAGCAGACAGAAAAGTTGGGGTGGTGGGCCGGGGATTTAGCTCAGTGGTTCCAGCGCCTGTCTTGCAAGTGCAAGGACCTGGGTTCAATCCCTGGTAACCACATACCATACTGGGTGTGGAGACTCACCCCAGCAGTAACCAGTACCACATACCACAGTGCTGGGTGTGATGGCTCACGCCTATAATCCCAGCACTTGGGAGGCAGAGGCAGGAGGATTGCTGTGATGTGAGTTTGAGGCTGAGCTCAGGGCCAGCCTGAACCACAAAGCGAGACCCTGTCTCAAAAAAGGAAAAATTCTAAAAAAAAAAAAAAAAAAATTGGGGTAGGACTCTGTGGATGGGTGGGGAGTGACACTGAAGTCCTCAGTTTCCTTATCCTGCCTGGGTCTTCAGAGATATTCCCACACTGTGACCATCACTAGAGCTAAAGACAATAGAGTTTCATGTTGGTGGCTTTCCCCCAAGAGCCATGAGATCATGTAGAGCTGCCTACTGGCCCTGCCTGGCACAGAGCTACTGCAGCTCTGAGAGAGGACCTTCGCTTTCCCTTTCCAGGAAGCCCCATCTCCAAGGCCCTACCCTCAGCCAGAATCTAAGCAGTCATCTTACAGTGGCCAGTTTGGAGCCCCTGCAAGGCTTTCAGAGTAGCCAGGACCACAGGAGCAGTAATGGGTATGGACAGGCCCACTCCATTCAGAAGGCCTTATTTGCTTTAGCTGACAATCTGCTCTGAAACACTTCCTATGTCAGACTGTTTCCAAGGGCTTGCTCCTCATCACTTGCTGAAGAGACAGGAAAACTAAGGCAAAGCATAGTTAAGGGACTTACCAGATATCAGAAAGGAAAAAGGGTCAGGACTTGGGCTTTGCAACCAACATTCTGGTCCCAGGTTTATCCTTCCCTCTCTGCCACATAGCTTCATGTGAGGGACATGGATCCTGCTTGCCTAGCAGCGCCAGGTTTAGGGGATGGGTCTGACTTCCTCATGTTGGGCCTCCTGGGTGCTGAATCTATATATGTGCCCACTCCTCTAAATTCTGGTTTCAGTCCAGATGATTAGCGCAAGTAGGGTCTAACCTTCTGCTTCCTGGATTCTCATAACCAACAGCTAAGAAAAGGGACTAGGGAGATGCTACTGGGTTACAAGGTAATTTTTTCCATGACATTAGGCTGGGAAGCTTTGGAGAATCTTTCTTCAGAAGGGAGAGGATGCCCCTGACCCAAACTCTAGGACCATCAGCAGCAGCTACTTGATAGACTAGACTTTCATACTTCCTACTAGGATCCTTCCTGATGCCTATGGCTGGTCCATTGACACAGCAGAGCAGAACTTGGCAAAGCAATGCACCAGAATCTCATGGAGGACTTGTTCCTGGGGCTCTCTGCTAGTGTCTCTACCACATCCTTCTCTTTCTAACTCCCTTTCGTAGCATCCAGGATGCCCAGGAAAGGCAGTCAAGGAGATTGAGCTCCCAGGGGGCCAGACAGGTAGAAAGAGGGTCAGTGTAGAAACGTCAGTGTGCACAGAGTGGGATGTGGCTGGCCATAAGCTCTGCCCCGGGGCCTTTCCTGGGGGCCCTTGGTTCTCATCCCCCAGCCTCAGTGGAGGTGGTGAAAGCTTCATTGAGGAGACAGAGGATCCAGTTTGTACAGGCCTCCCTCTCCATCACCCAGTTCCCTCCACAGGCTGACAGCCAGGGCCGAAGCTCTCCTTGGGAATTGCCAATAGCAGCAAACATTTTAAAGACATGACATGTTTGGACCCAGGCAACAGGGGCAGCTTCAGCTGTTTGAGAAGCACGCTGGATGTACGTCCGCAGCAGAGCACCCGGTCACCTTTCTCTGCTTGGAGTGCAATCTTTTTTTGGAAGCCCTGCTGGAAAATCTGAATCTTTTGAGCCATCAGCTGTTTATAATCAGAGGAGCATATGTTTAAAAGAGCTGAGGGGCCTTATAAACTCCGTGTGCAAATTACCTTTGGGGCTGCCTGCCCCACCGCCCCTCCCTGAGGCTGCCATCACTGGCGAGGGCTCTGTGTGCTGCGCAGAATTAGCTGTAACCCCGTTGTGGCATGGGGTCTGTTTAGCTTTAGTCACGTCAGCTTGGCCCTGGAGCGTGGGAGCCTCCATCCCTGCTGCACAGCTTCCAGGCCCCCCACCCCCAGCCCCAGCTGCAGAGGACTGCTGGCTCCCTGCTCCTGGGCCTGCACCATGAGAAACGGCAAACCTGGGAGCCTTGGAGCAAGGCGTGGGTGGAGGCTCAGCTCAGGGGCCCGGGGGCCCCAGGTTCCTTGAATTCAGGGGCATCCTGAAATTGGAGCTGCGCTCAGGGCCTGCCGTGGTGCTGTGGTCCTGAGGAGCTGTTTTTTGTTTTGCATTTTTTGGTTTTTATTTTTGTTTTTGTAACAGCCTTATTAAGATATGATTTATATGCTATACAATTCTCCCAAAACATAAGATCCAGTGGGTTTTAGTTGGTTCAGGTTTCTGTAACTATCCCTCTATCCAGCTCCAGAATATTTTCAGTGCCCCTAAAAGAAATCCTGCATCCTTTAACTGTCACTGTTCCCCCACCCCCACCCCCGCTGCCCAATTCCCCACCCCTGCAGCCCCCTATGTCTCTAGGGGTCTGCTGATTCTGAACATTTCTTGTAACTGGAATCATACATTACCTGCCCTTTTGTGTCTGGTTTCTTTCATGCAAGCTCATGTTTTTGAAGTTGATGCTTTATTTCTTTTTATGGCCAAATAATATTCCATTGTATTGAGAGACTATATTTTCTTTCTCCATTCATCTGTCAATGGACATTTGAGCCAGTTCCAGTGTTTAACTATTATGGAAAAATATTACCATGAACATTTGGGATAAGCTTTTCTGACATATATTTTCATTCTACCACCCAGAGGTAGAATTGCTGAGTCTCATGGTGACTATGTTAAACTTTTGATGAATTGCTATATTGTTTCTACAGTGGCTGCACCATTTTACATTCCCACCAGCACTGTGCGAAGGCTCCTGTTTCTCCATATTCTTGCCAATACTTGTTACTATCTGCTGTTTTCGTTTTAGCCATTCTGGTGGGTGTGAATTGATATCTCATTCTGGTTTTGATTAGCATTTCCCTGATGGCTAATGATGCTGAGTATCTTTTTTATGTGCCTATTAGCCATTTGTAACTCTTCTTTGGAGAGATGCCCATTCAGATCCTTTGCCCAGTTTTTAATTGGGTCATTTGTCTTTTTTCTTATTGAGTACTTGTTCTTTATGTTCTACTTATAAGTTCTTATATTCCAGATATAAGTCCCATATCAGATATATTTTCTCCCATTCTCTGGGTTGCTTTCTGCTTTCTTGATAGTATCCTTCGATACAATATGTTTTTAAACTATAATGAAGTCCAAATTTATTCCTTATTTTCTAGCTTAAGTAACAGTGTTCATGGTCAGAAAGACTTATTGCCATGTTTTCTTCTAAGCATTTTATAGTTTTAGCTCTTACATTTAAGTCTTTGATTTATTTTGAGTTAATTTTTGTTCATGGAGTGATCAAGGGGACCAGCTTTATTTTGCAACATATGGATACTCAGTTGTCCCAACATTATATTCTTTTCCCATTGAATGATTTCGATTCCTTTGTAGAAAAATGTCAGCCTTTACTTCTGGACTCTCAATTCTATTACACTGATCTATGTGTCTTTCTTTATGAAAGTATCACGTTGTCTTGATTATTGTAGCTGGGCACTAAGTTGCAAAAAGAAAGTGTGAATTTTCCTGCTTTGTTGTTCTTGCTCAAGATTGTTTTGTCTATCCTGGATCCCATGAATTTCCACATGAATTTTATGACCCACTTGTCAATTTCTGCAAAGAAGCCAACTGGGACTCAGAGAGATTACATGAAATTTGGAGACTGATTGGGGAGTGTTGTCAACTTAATTATATTGAGTCTTCCAATCCATGAGCATGGGATATCTTTTCAGTGTATTTATATTTTTAAAGTTTCTTCTAAGAATATCTTGTAGTCTGTGCAGCATAACTTTTATATGTCTTGTATTAATATTGTGGAGTTTAATGCCACAGTGACTGGCAGCTCTCCCTTCTCCCTTGCCCTCCTCTAGGTCTTACCCATTCTCCCACTGCTCCAGTCCATGCAGCCTCATGACAGCTGAGAATGCCTCTTCACAGTCTCCTGTTGTGCTGCCACATACAAATTGCTCCTGAGCCCAAATCTTTGCATATCCTGCAGTCAGCCAGGACAGCAGCCTCTCTGCCCTCTCTGTGGGCTTCCTGAGGTCCCAGATCATAAGCTTCCTGAGTCCCCTCTGCTATCTAGGTGCTCTTCATGCATCTCACAGGCTTTGTCTCAGGTTTGGCTGGCTTCTGCTAGGTGGAAATGCCACCCTAGCAAGGAACTGTCTGAGGCTGGGATGGGTCCATTGTCACACTCACCTCTGTACCCAAGACCCAGCCAAAGGCAAAGAGGCCCCAGAGGAGCCATAGCTGAGCTATTTCCCAAGTAAGTTGTTTTATCACAGATCCCCACAATCAATAAATAGTTCCTAAATACCAAGTGAGGCATCTTGGGGCCTCACTGCCAGAGAATAGGACTTTGGCAGCTTACAAAAGGAATTTGATTTTCAAATTTTCTTTCAACTCAAGGGTCTCAAATCCGGCCTACAGACTCATAGGGGGAGGGTCCTGGCACTGCTTCTGAGGAGGAGAATGCCTTTGAGGAGAGGCACAGTCAGCACAAGGCAAATGCTTGCCTGGAGCCGTCGGCAGGTAGCAGGTGGCTCAGGCTGCTCACCTGTTCCCTGTGTCCACCCACTGGACAGACTAGGGACAAATCATTTGGACTAGGTTGGATCACAGCCAGCTGGTACAGCCCTGCCCCACTGGGTCTCTCTCCACCTCGGCACAAAAGGCAAATACTTCTTGTGTTCTCTGCCTACCCCTCAGAGAGCCAGGACAAAGACCAGGATCCAAGGAAGTTGGAGTCCTTTAGGAATTCAGGGAGGGACTTTCTACTTGCCTCTCATTTGAGAGATGAACATTTATTCACTCCATTCACCCCAACACTCTATGTTTATCAGATGTGCTTAGTGAACATCTCTGTGTGTGCAGCCCTCTGCTAGTGTGTTGTAGACCTCAGAGAAGTGTGTATCCAGGTCTCAGGGATGCACCATAGCCCTCACCAGAGCCCAGACAGGGCTGCAGCAGGGTCTTACCTTGAGGATATTGCCCTTGCCAGTGGCCACAGAAGGCTGTGGGAGGCTCAGAGCTGGGCATCACAGTGAATTATGGTGAGGGGTTCAGGGATGGGGAATGAAGACCCTCCCTGCCTGTGCCCCGAGGCTCCTGGGCCCAGCCTCTGCCCCAGCCAGTGCTCTTGGCTGGGCTGGAGGATGAAGGCTCCAGTATCTCACTTGACTGTCTCTATTTTGCTCCATGACTCATAAGATAGGTCGTGGTTGGGGGTTGAGGAGTTAAAGGCGTCTATTCCTTTTCAAATGTAGAAATGGGATGGATGAGCTGAGCCGAGCGTGGTGGCTCAAGCCTGTAATCCCAGTACTCCACAGGCAGAGGCAGAAGGGTTGTTGTGAGTTTGAGGCTTGAGTTCAGGACCAGCCTGAACTACAAAGTGAGACCCAGTCTCAAAAAAACTAAAAAACAAACAAACAAAACAGATGGACAAGCTGAGACCCCAGCCCCACTCAGCCTACAGTTTGACCCTCCCCTAGACCCCTGGCCTCTATCTTCATCCTCCAGCAGCCACACCCAAGGCCTAAAAGGCAGTAGGACTCTGGCATTCTGACTCTCTCAGGCCTCCAGGCACAGAGGATGCACTTTGTCTCCTAGAGGGTCTCTGGGCTGGAAAGAGGAGGCATAGTGTGACTCCCCCACCTCCCCTCTCAGGCTGTGGGAGAGTGAGGTCAGCTTACTGAGGATGACTGGGTAGCCATGGGAGTAGGTGGAGTCCTGATAAGGAAGCAGAAGCCAACCCCTGCAGCCCCAGCCTCAGTGCAAGCACCCGAGAAGCAGCAGAAGAGATGGGATGGTTCCCTGTGACATTAGCAGCTTTGTGCAGCATTTCGTGTTTCTCAGGGGTTTAAACCAGGAAAGGATTAATTAGCTCCTAAAATGAGATTCCCAGAGAGTGGTGAGGCTGAGACACTGGGCTGTGTGGAAACCCCCACTCCACGCGGTGCCCTGGACCCTGCCGGACCTGCATTCCACTCCCCCTCCCTCCTTTTGGAATCATTCCCTGAATCATACTGCTCGCTGCGCTCCACCGGGCCTTCTGGGCTCTTCCTCTGCTGCTCACTATAAAAACTCTCCATCATCTTTTCCACTGCGGTTTTTATTGTTTCTTTTTATTATTCTAGCTATATTAAGTTGGGAAGTACTGTAGAAATGATTTTCGCTCCCCCAATTCCAGAACAGTTCATAACCATTGGAGGTTTTAATTAATTACACCGTCACCTTCATTTCCTACTTTCTCTGACTTGACTTTCCTCACTACAGCTGGGGTCTCAAGGACAGATGCCTTTTTGCCCCCAGGCAAATCTTCATTTCCCCCCACTCCCACCTAATGGAAAAAAAAAATCACACTCTATCCCAGGTCAGCCCATTTCTGGAGATCATGGCCGCGGCTCTTGGCTGAGCTGAGATCCAGGAGAAGCCAAGGGCCAGGTGAAAGCCCAGGGAAGAATCTGGGTTCTTTTGGCTGCTGGTGAGATTATCCATTAAATCCATATTCCTCACTGCAGAGTTCATGGATTCAGAGAGTGTACCGTACTCTGGCCGTCTTACGTTACTGTAATATTGCTTCCAGATGAGCAAACACCGCTCTGGGCCCAGCCCTGCTGCACGAGGGCTCAGCACGCTGCTCACCACTGCGCCTTTGTTCCATACTCTCCCTGCTCACTTGGCGAGCTCTGAGGTGCCTGTATTGGGGTACAGGGCAAACCCTGGGGTACCCAGGCCATGATCCCAACCCTCAGGCCATCTCTGCAGAGGCAGACCAACCTGGGTTCAGGCCTCTTTCCTGAGCCCTGCTGCCACTGCGACTGCTCCAGATTGGCAGTCCTCCCGGGCACATGGTACAACAGGTATAGAAGTTCTGTGTGTCCACCTTGTCAACAGATGTGTCCAAGGGAGCGTTCCAGCCTGGTACACTTTTGGAGTGGGGACAGCCTTGTCTCTCTCACTTCCGCTTCCCCCCGAACCCTGCCCATTCTCACCACAATGCCTGCTGGGCCATGGGTTGTCATCCCTTCTCTCGTGGCTTCTCTGAGAGATCTGAGTGAACTTAGATTGGACTCAAGGCAGCTGTCATCAGTGAGAACCAAGGACTACCCTTGGCATCTCCAATTAGTCTCAGTCCCAGAGCTGGTGCTATAGGTAGACAGAAAGGCTCAGGGCACAGGGAATGCTAGGTGAAACGTGGAAGGTGTGGATGGTAAACTGAGGCCTCCTGGGGAAGGGTTCTCGAAGGAGAAGACTGCGTGCTAGGCAGAGGTCACAGTACTTGTGAAGGCAAGGTAGAGGATTAAGGGCCAAATGTGGCCAGCTGATCTAGCCACAGAAGTCACAGCCCCCAATCCTAGTCCACCTCATTTGTCTCAGAAGCGTGACCTGCATTAATTGCTGTATGATTTACAATTTTTCACACTTGAGATGGTTGTAAATAATCACAAAGCAATGTTCAGAACCAGATCCAGGTGGTTCTGTCACTACAGAAGAGGTCAGTAAAAAGCCAAATGCAGAAGGATCCCCGCTACGACTCATCTGGGGACCCTTGCAGGGAACTTTGGGTGGTGGAGCTATGAGCTGGCCAGCCAAGCCACAGCGGGAAAAGCAACCTCTAGCCAGAGAGTGAGCTATACGGCACCTTGCCAGCTCTCTAGGAACGGCTGAGTGTCCCTCCCCCATCACCAGCCTTGCCCTGGCCTTTAGGTCTCTTGAGGGGTAGTCTTGCCAAGCAGCTTCAGCACAAACAGACTCAACTCTGGGGGCTATCTTGTCTCTAGGGCTTCTCAGCAATTTGGCCCTGCAGCCCCAGGGATTCCAGACCCCTGGCTGGCTGAGACATGAAACTTCCTCTGAGAAAGGGGCCCCAGAAGCCCAGTGTTTCTCCCGAATGGGCAGGTCCTGATCCTCTTGGCACTAGAGAAGCCATTCCATTTTCCTGTTTGCTGGGAGCTACAAGCAACCTAGAGGTGAGAGCTAAATCCACTAGTGTTAGGCAAGCAGCAAGCAGGGCCTCTAGCCTCAGGACAAGTGTGCAGCAGAAGCTCAGCACATCCCCCTCAGCAAGTCCTAGAATCTTGATGACAGGTGTGGAAGGATTTGTGGCCCTGCCTTAGTCAAGTGACCAAGTTCCAGCAAGTAAATCATATCCCAGGGGCCCTGCCCTCTTACAGGGTTTTCCCTGGGGCCTCTTCTCAGGGACCCAGGCTTCTACTGCACATACCCTTGGGCCCTTTCTCCCTTCTAGGTGGGCAGTTACACCAGTCCCTACACCACTACCCCATAAAGTGGTAGAGAATACCACCTGATACCACCATAATGTCCCAGGGCTCTGGAGCTTGAGTGGCTCATCTTTGCAGTATTCATGGCTGCTTGGGAGGAGAAACAGGGAGTTGGATTACCCCAGAATGATTGCATGAGCGGGTAGGCCCCTAGATTGAATGTAGCCCATTCTTGCATTTCTAGTATACCCTGTCTCCACTTAAATTTCTACCCTGGGGGTGGGGGATTTAGCTCAGTGGTTCTGGCACCTGTCTTGCAAGAGCAAGGACCCAGGTTCGATCCCCAGTAACCACATACAATACTGGGCATAGAGACTCATGCCCAGCAGCAACCAGTACCACATACCACAGTGCCGGGCATGGTGGCTCACGCCTGTCATCCCAGCATTCAGGAGGCAGAGGCAGGAAGATTACTGTGATGTGAGTTTGAGGCTGAGCTCAGGGCCAGCCTGAACTACAAAGCAAGACCCTGTCTCAAAAAATCTGAAAAAAAAAAAAAAAATTCTACCCTGGGACAGAAGACAGAGGAGACTTCCAAAGCGCCAAAAGAATTCCTCCTCCCTTATCTCTCTGCCCTTTTTTTCCCCTGCAAGCTCATTAACTACGACTTTTATCATACCAGGCTCTAGACTGGGACTAGTAAAGGAGGGGAATCCCAGAAATCCACTGTTTCCCCTACCTGGAGATGTTCTCACCCTGCCACTCATAAATTCAGGAAAATTTTTAGGCCTGTGATGGCTGACTTCTTAATTTTGTTTTAAACACAAACTCTTAAAAGAGCAGAAAAGGTCAGGGACCTGCATGGCCAGGGACCTGCATGGAGCAACAGTAGCCTGAAGACAGAGGAGAGATTGGTTAACTGCTCATGGCGGGAGTATGACATGTATGTCTGTATGGAACTCCAGGTAGAAGGACTTCCAAATACCTATTTGACCCTGAGCTCACAGAGCTGAGTCCCCCAGGGCAACAGCTCAATGTTCTGTCCTTTTAAGGTAGTAAAGGAAGGACTAAAGTTTCCTTCATTTCCTTAGCTTCAGAGGGCCGAGGAGTCATGGTTCTGTGGCAGAGTTGTTTTTCTTTGCTGCCAGGGAGGAAACCCAGGTCCCCTACATTCCATGTCTATAGCGAAGCTCCCTTCTAAAAGTAAAATTGATGAGCTACATACCTGATCCTCATCCTCAAGGTGAGTTCTGGTTGACAATATACAAGCTCTGGCCAAGTTTTAACCCTTCAAGGACCATTGGTGCTCCCAGGGAAGACCTCAGGGCCTGATTCAGCCTGACAGGCTCTACCCCGTCCTTCCCGTGTCATTCTCATACACTCTCATCTTGCTGTGAGATACGCTAGGTCCCCGGCCCTAGTTCAGACTGGCTCTTACCTGGCTAAGCCCCTCTTCATCTGTCCATTTCACCTGTCTATTCTTCTTTACTCTTTGCCCAGGGTGGGTCATTCTTAAGGGAGCCAGGGCCACACTTCTGACCAATCCGTTCACCCTCAAAAAACCTTAAGAGTGTGCATCATCCAGGACACAGGCAAGAAGGAAGGTAGGCAGGAAACAATTGACTGGAGGATTTGCTCTGATTTTTAGAGGTTACAGAGGACATTCAGGGCCTCCAGAGGAGGCTCCTTTGAGCACATGCACAGCCTGGACCGGTAGGACCAGTTGACCAGCCCAAGGGCCACTTAAGTTTGTTAGGGGAAAGCCAGTTGCATTGAGAATTACACTAAGGGATTGATGTCTATCCTGGTAATGACTAAAGCCCTGGTACATGCTATGCCAATCCTAGTAATAGACATGCTATGTCTATCCTGGTAATGACTAAAGCCCTGGAATGACCTCAGCACCCAGGAATCCTGTTATTTTATTTTGTAGTACTGAGGATTGAACTCAGGTCCTCTATACTGAGCCACATACCACCTCTGTTCTTTTCTTTGTTTTTGTTTGTTTGTTTGTTTGTTTTGTTTTTTTGAGGCAGAGGCTCACTAAGTTACCCAGGCTGGGTTTCGACTTACAATCTTCTGCCTCAGTCTCCTAGAGAGTGGTGTGATTATAGAGATGCACCACCATGCTTCCAGGTGCCCATTTTAACATGAGTGGCTGGAGCGTAGAGTAGGCAGGCATCCACAGAAGCCTTCCGAGCAGTATTCCCCCAACCCCCATGTACCCAGACAGTCAGGAAACCCATCACAATACAGATTCCTGAGCCAGTCCTAGAGCTTCTGGATCCATGCCTTGGTGTAGAGGCTCAGAATCTACAAGAGAACTATGGGTATCCCTGGGTTCCCCTTGGGTACATGCCAGGGGTGAGGAGTCAAAATCCTCTAGGCCTGAAAAACAACCTTTGTTTCTGTTGCCCCAGACTCAATATGTTGCCTGCTGAACAGTAATCACTGCTGGGGCCTGCACTGGCAGCAGGAGAAGCCAGGGAAGCCCAGGACAGAGTCTCGGGTCCTAATGTGACAATGGTTAGGGGGAAGCAGAACCTCAGTGTACCTGTGGCCTCTACACATACCCTAATTTTCCATGTGCTTCAGGTATGAAAAGACAGAAATAGGTACACAATAAAAACCTATCACAGATGTGTAACTGGGCCAACACATGAAATGTAGGACCATAGGGTCTAACCCCCTCTTTCCCCTGGAGGGTACAGAAACTCACAATCTCCTCAAACCAGTTCTCTGCTGCCTGTGTCCCTGGGCACTGGGGTATTGTGGGAAGCTCTTTCTAACTCACTGGAGGTCACCAGGAGAAACTTCCCATACATTACATAGCATGAAATCTTCCACATGTATAGTATACTCAAAGTTTGAAGATAAAAAAATAAGCCACACATCCCTGCCGTTCATTATCTTTAAGGACGGATGAGTGGTATTTTGAAGGCGCAAGTTGGCAGCTCTCTGGGATTGGCCTTTTTGGACACTCAGGCACAAACTCCTCAGCTTGGCTGCCTTCAGGGGCACCAGGCTGAGTTCAGGCCTCCTTCAAGCCAAGCCTAGTCTTCCTTCAGGCTAAGCCCATGCTGGCCTTGTGTGGGGACAGCCGAAGGCCAGAAGGAGGCCACTGGCCTTGGAAAAGCTTCCCAAACCAGAAGCAACCCCTGAAGGTCACCTGGTGCCTGCATAAGTAGAACAGGACCAGGCTGGCCAGCACCTGTGGTGTGTTCACCCCTGGCTGCCCAGACCCTGAGCTCCTACAGGGGCCAAGTCTGAGTGGCCTGTGTTGAAGACATTATCCTGGGTACCTGCAAGACTCCCATGGATTTCTTAATACTCTTTCTTGACCAATAGAAAATTATCCTGTTGGGTCATCCAGGGCCACTGTCCCTTATTTTTCTCGTTATTCGATGTTGGGTTGGGGAACTGGGCTTAGCCTGGCCCCTAGACCAAAGAGGACTTGCTACCCAAGGGAGATGAGGACATTCTTCTGGGCCTTCATGTCCCAGGGGCCAAGCCAACACCCTCCCCTCCCCCAGCTTTTTAGGAATCTAGGCAGGCAGTTTTCTAGCCTAGAGTCACAGACAGCCCAGAAAGGCAAAACAAGCAGGAACTGGAGAATCCAGTTCCCAGAGAGGAGAAGGATTTTTTTTTGTCTTTTGGAGCTTGTAAAGAGTTCTAAAAAGTAAGAAAAGAAAATAGGGAGGGGGCTGGTGGGGCCTGTTTCAGGTCCTCTATTCTGAATATCAGAGTGAAAAGCCACTGGGGCCAGACCAGCTCCAACGAGACAATAGAACAAGCCCTCAAACATTCAGCCACAACCACTGTTTGTCTTACCATAGAGGTTAGCTGAAAAGGCAGGATTCTGGGGACAGAAAGACTCCTTGCTAAGGTCTTCCCATGAGGGGACCCCAAGCTTTTGTGGCCTTCGTTTGGAGGGTGGGTACTTAGCCAAGTCTCTCCCAAGCAGGACACTATCTTCCTTGAACCAGGCACTGTGTGGCAGGGCAGGGAATGTGTCTTGGCCAGGTCTGAGTCACCCTGGGTCTGCATGGACAACTCAAGCCTCATTTGCAAGGGCAGTTATAAGGCCCCACTGGGATGGGGAGCGCATGGTGCACGCCTGTGGTGCCTTTCAGTGCACTGAGCTCACCAGAGACTTTCTAGCATCTGGGGTACTTTTGCTCCAGGTGTTGAGATGCCACAGAACAGCTCAGTGCATACCCTGAGGGACTCTTCCATTCCAGGCACAGTCTGGGTGGGAGCCAGAATCATGGCAGACTGCTAGTAACTAAGCCAGGATCTGAAGTCCTGAGATTGGGCGGGATTCTGAACCAAGAGCAGTTGGAAGAGGAGGAAGGGAAGTTCACACTATACCCTAGGCCACGACCATGCAGAGCTCACGGCTCACGGAGGGTCCTGGAAAGGACATGCAGGAGGCAAAGGCCCAGAGGGCCCCCAGGGAAAAAGAAGACAGTGTGTTGGCTGTTTCTGAAACATTACACCGACTCTAGGGACAGAGTAGTCCTGGTGAAGCCTGTGAAAGTAGTGCTGAGGCATCAGGAGTCAGGAGAACTAGGATGCAAGGACCGAGCGTGGGGTGTGGACTGAACATGATAGGCGCACCAGGCAGTTCTGCTGCAGAGCAAAGTAATGCAGCAGCTAGAAACGGGGTCCAGACATGTCAGCCGCCCCTCCCCCAGCTTTCCTTTCTTCTCTCTGCCTACCCCTGGCTGCTGACCTGACGCCCTGCCTCCCTAAAGCAATAACATTTTCCTACTGACTGCTGGGACAAGAGAGAGACATGGGAATTCAGTGGCTTCCCAAGGGATGCCAGGTTCTAGAGGTGGGGAGAGGAAAGGCGAGCAAGCCCAGGCTGAACTCAGCTCTAGCTCCACATCCCCAGCATGTCCCTTCAGGGTCCTCTGCAAAGGTGGATGGCACAGAAATCCTCCCAGCTAAAGACTTGTTCAGTTGAGGGGCTGAAGAAGATCTCAAAAAGAACATCCAGAAGGCGAGAGGCCCATGGGGCCCTTTGGCCCTGCGTTTGCAGAGGTCTCCTGAAGACGGTTCCATGTAGTTCCTGGTTCTGGGGTGCCAAGGAATAACTGTTTACAGCAAGCTCTGAGCCTCGAATAGGCCACATTGTCCCCAACCTTCGCAGCTCAAAGGGGCAAATGTTTCTCATGCTCCAGACCCAAGAAGCTGAGGCTGACATGCTCAGGCTAGGTGGCAGAGAATGACCTCACCACCTCTCAGGGGTCCTCTGCTGCCTCCAGCCACAAGCCTGTGAGCTCTTGTGTCATTTGCTGTTGTGACCCAGTGGTCAAGCCAGTCACACAGGCAGACCTAGAATCAGAAATCAAGGCAGGGTAAAGTTGCTAGGGGAGAAGACAGGCAGAACTAGGGGTGGCTGGGCAGAACCAGGCTTCTCCTTTCTGCCATAGGTGTGAAGGAGTCTGCTGTTTTGCCCAGTGGAGTGGAAATGTGAGGCCACCTCCGTGAAGGCCCCACCCCCCTGCTCATAGGCCCCTTGGGCCCAGCCTAGGGCCCCAGCCTCCTGATAGAAAATCACATCTGGCCCAGAGAGCTCTGATAAGATCACCAGGGGGCCGAGGGCCATAGCAAGGAGACCTGGAAGGAGAGACAGAAAGAAAAACACATACATATCTACCCCCATATGATATACCGTCCTCCCTCAGCTCAGATTTGCTTTATGGTGTCACCTTTTGACATGGAACCACTTATTCTGTCAGGAGAGAGAGCCCTCCACTCTGCCAGGTGACGGCCTTAAATCCTCAGGAGCGATAGCCGTCCTCCCGTCTGGATTGGGTTTCTTCACAACGGGACCGGGCTATTGGCCAGGGTTCCCTGTGTGAAGGCCAAAGGGCTGGGGCATGCCTTGGGCAGATAACGCTGCCCAGGGTGGCAAAGGTAAGAGTGGGCCAGCAGAAGTGTAGTGGTCCTGCAGGCTGTGTCTATGCCCTGGTCAGAAAAGGCTGAGTCACAGAGGAGGGGCCCAAACACAGCTCCCACCCCCAGCTCAAATATAGCACCTCCTAGAGGAGGGGCAGGGCACATGGGGACATGGGTGGGCCTCGGCGACAAGTCTTCTTCCCATCCACCTTCTCTCAGCACATAGTCAGCTTGTCTGAGAGAGAGAGTTCACCTGCATCAGCGAGTGAGTCACTGGGATCTAGGTCTTAACCTTGGGGCAGTACTGGCTTCTCATCCTGCCCTCCACTCACCAGCTATGACCTAGAACAAGGCTCTCCGAGGTCACAAAGCTGGGTATCTTGGCTATAAAATGGGGACATGATGGTATCTGTCACAGGGCAAAGATGACGGACCCAGTATTGTGTACCATGTGCTGGAGACAGTGCCAGGCATGGCAAGTGCTCATAGACATCGCCTAGGGAGCCTGTGGACTGGAACCCAATCTTGTCCTCAGGCCCAGTAGGCAAAAGCAGGACTTGCTGAGAGATCTCCATCTCAGCTCCCAGGAAGAATCAGACAGGGATGGTACAAGTTTTTTAGTTGGAGACAGAAGGGAGGCCAGGCCTTATGTGAGGATCCAGTGCCAAGCTGTGGAGAAGGTCCGAATAGGTCACTAGATAGAGGGGGGAAGGACTCATGAAACATCAGAGAAAACCCCTTCACAGTGCGGCTGACCTTTGGGACAAATGCTTTTGGCTTTTTAAGTTCCTGGTAGCTACTTGGTGGTTTGGATTTCAAGTTCCTAGTTTCCAACCTAGGAGCTGCATTGGGCTGGCTTTTTGCATCAGAAAAGTCTGCTTTCTTTGGGGACATGGCTGCCACTGGTCTGTTCAGAGTCCCAGATCTTCGTCCAGATTTGTAAAGTGGAGACCCCATGTTGAAGTCCCGTAGTTTGAGGTCTCCAGGTTCCACAGGCTGGTCTCCTGGAATCTTGATCCAGACTTGCCTTTACCTCCTTTCTAGATGGGCCCCATCTTGTTAGGCTGAGCATCGCAACAGCAGTGCCCAGAGCCCCCAGACCAGAGGCCCCAGACTCCATGGCTGACTGAGACGTCCGCTGAAGGCAGCCCTGGGAAGACATCAGAGACTCGCCTGACTTGTGAAACCCATTCACCAGTGGTCTCCCTCAGGGCCCTACCCCCACCCAGAACAAAGGTCACCTGCCCGGGAATTGTCGTGGGCACTAACAGCTGCCTGGGGCCCCGAGATCAAGTGTTTTCTGACTTGGAGAGGCAGGAGGCCAGCTCCTCTCGTCTCAGATTCTGCTGAACTAACGGAAACCCTAACCTTGGGGCTTCCCCACTAATTTGTGATAAGGCCTCGCCAAGAAAAACAGCAGCTAAAGACCCCTGATTTCTTTGCAAATTCCAGAGTGCTTGGTTCATTGCAATAGGGAAGGGGCCAGAGGCAGCCATGCGTGCAGAGCCACCTCTGCGTGGGTGCAGGGCTGGGGCACGGCCCTGCAGAGCCCGCTAAGGAGGGCCACCTGCCCGCTCCAGGGAGATTGCTTCCAGCTGGCTGGGCAGAGGAGCAGGCCAAGGGTGGGTCCAGTGGCAGTGCAGGGGAACAGAGATGGCCCCTGGATACATGCTGATGTGGCTAGCTTGGGAGGGAGTGTGGGAGAGGGCTGGTGACCCAAGTTCCTAACCTGAGAACCCCAGAGTGCCCGGGTAGATGGGACACCTTTTGGTTTCTCCGGATTAGAGATACGTTTGATGAAAAGATGTGCCCATCCAGGAGGCAAGCCCAGGGCTAAAGACAGGGTTTGATGAGGCCCAGACATAGGTGGATGGTACCCTGCCAGGGGAAGGGAAACTGAGGCCCAGGACAGAGGAGTGGCCCTCTCTGGCTTCCAGCAACTCCAGCCCCACCCTACAGCAGCTGATGGGAGAGGGTGGTGTCCTGGAGTCCAGAGGGGCTCTGGGTGGGACTCTGGTGACGAGCTGGTGGACTGAAGCCAATGAGAGGGCCAAGGCCCACTCCCAGCAGGGAAGAAAATGATTTGATATTTTTCCCCAAGTCATGTTATTTCTGCAACAGCCTGAATAGGAGCTGATTTCAGTGTGGGAGAAATGGGGATTTTAAAGCCACATGTGGCTTTCTGCCTGCAGAACACCTTTCCTGTGGTCATACCCAGATCTCCCTTACTCAGTGGGTAGTTGTGCTGGGCAGAGAGGTCCCTCCATCACTAGAGTAGGTCTCCCCTTCCAGAGTCGTAGAAAGAGCCCTGGAGGCCCCTCCCAGAGGCTCCTTCCAGACCCTTGGCAGCTGTATTTCTGAACACAGATAGGACATATCCACCCCTGGCCATCCCACCCACAGATACAGCCTGGCCTGGGGTTGGAGGTCAGCAGAAGGCATGGACCTGCAGCCACTTAATAGGGCCCATACCTTGCCCTCCCCTTGTGCTCTCTGAGTTTAGGAGGAACAAGGCGGACAGGAGCTGGAACTGGAGAAGGATTAGCTTCATGGCAGTGGGATTGTGGAGTAGCCTGAGCTTCAGGAGTTCAGCATCAGATGGAGAAGCAGCAAGAAGGAAATTTGGGGTAGTCTGAGTCCCTCTCTGTGGTTCTATGTCATGTGTGAGGTAAGGACAACAGTAGGGGTGTGGGACATAGCAAGCAGAGGTGACCCAAGGGTCACCCAGGTTGGGCAAGTGTTGGGAACACCAGGCCCCCCGCAGGACCCCAGGCTGGTGTCACTAGAACAGATTCTACCCCAGATTCAAGAGAAAAAGCAGTGGCTGCTAGAGGTCAGGGGGATGAAGGTCACATGAACCGGGCACTTTAAGAAATAGGGGCAAGGACCCATTGGGAGGCGTAGCCAACAGCTCCAAGGAAGGACTGAGCATGGGCATCCTGGCCATGCCATCTGTCTTCTCTGGCCTCCAGAAAAGGGTCCCAATCAGAATGGAAAGCCTGGGGACATAAACCACAGAAGTTTACTTCCTGGAGTGTCTGGCGGGAAAAGTAGACAGCAGCCAGGACTCGGGACAACCACAGTGCAAAATGCTGAGTACCAAGATCTGATCACACTTTGATCATGTCGTGAAGGGGCGGGATCTGCTCAGGCATTTCTTCCTTTGGGTGCTGCAGGGCATGGCGATGGCATAGGGTAGTTTCTGGCCCTGCACTAGGGACCCCGACCCCTCTGTACACAGCATAAATCTGAGTCCTCTTCCATTGCCTGAGGCCAGGCCTAAAATATTAGTTCCCTCCCACCTTCCCACCCTCTTCTCTGTAGGTCCTACCCTCTGGCCTTTTCCTCCTCCTTCAGCTTCTTCCAGCTTTTCTCTACCCTGAGACCTTTGCTCAAGCCCTTCTATAGATAGGTCTATCTTCTCTTCATGCAGGTCTTACCTAACCTGTCCCTTCTACCAAGGAACCACCCCTAGAAGCTGCTAGTTCAGCCCTTCAGCTTCTGCTGCAGCTCTTCCCTGCCCTGCTGTCTCCCTTCAGGTCCGTGCTGGCCTGATAGCCCCTTCTTATCATGGGGCCGACCTCAGTGGATGCTGCTGTGCCAGCAGAAACTACACAGAATGTGTTTGACATCCGGGGACTGAGGTCCCGGAAATGTTTCTGTGATTCAGGCAGATAGCAGATGACTCATACTGGCAATTAAGTGGTGATCAGACCTGCAGGCAACTGAGACCTGGGCTGTTGTAAGTGTAGGGCTGATGCCTGAACAATTAATAGCCTGTTTATCCCCACCCCTCCTGCCCCTGCCCCTGCCCCTGCTCCAACAACAGCAACGTTAGCCTGGCTCTCCGCTCTCCACTGTCCTCAGTGACAGGCCCCAGGGCCATGCTTGATGTGGGGTGGAGGAAGGCTTCTCAGTGCTCCCCTTGCTTCTCTCTCAAGATCTGCATGGGGATGGGCCGGGGATTTAGCTCAGTGGTTCCAGCGCCTGTCTTGCAAGCACAAGGACCTGGGTTCGATCCTCAGTAACCACATAACAATACTAGGAGTGGAGACTCACCCCAGCAGTAACCAGTACCACATATCACAGTGCCGGGCGTGGTGGCTCACGCCTGTAGTCCCAGCACTCAGGAGGCAGAGGCAGGAGGATTGCTGTGATGTGAGTTTGAGGCTGAGCTCAGGGCCAGCCTGAACCACAAAAGCGAGACCCTGTCTCAAAAAACCCTAAAACAAAAATGATCTGCATGGGGAAGAGCCACATACAAGTTCAAGTGTCAGATCCTTGAACCTCAGTGGCTGACCACACCTGCAAAACAAGATAAGAAGGTCTTTGCATTGGAAAGCTGTTCTAGGATTAAAGAGCCCAGTCCTTGGAGTGAGTGAGATGCACTGTATTTGTGTCTCCAATTCTAACCTGCTAAGGAAGCTTGAACCTAGCTGTGACAGTGTGTACAAAAGCCATACAAAGTATCCATTCTGCGGGGAGCCACTTACCCATCACAGGATATAAGGTGGCATTTTGTGGAGGTCACTATCTGTCTCAAGTGCTAGGGAGGGAAACTAAGGCAGGCAGGGCTGGTGTGGGAAGGGTCTCACAAGAACATTACACCAAAGTGTGGGAAAGTGACTCTACATCAAATGAAAGTCAGAGGTCACAGCCACAGCAAAGGGCATGGGGTAGGAATAGGCTGGTAGGACAGAAGGCCATGGGCATGAGGGCAAGTGGTGTGATCAGTCCAGATGGACACAGGGCCAGCCTGGCTGCAGGCCAGGAATGAATCCTCAAGCAGCCAGAGCCAACCTGGGAACCAGGACAGAGACTAGTGCGGTAAAGACCAGACAAGAAGACCAGGGGGCAGAGGGAAGGCAGGACTGCTGTGAAGGGGACTATTTCTGTTTTCCCATCCCGACAGTCACAGTTTCCCACAAACGTAATGGCTTTAAACAACATGCTTATCATCAAACGTTTGAGGAGGCTCTTAAGTCCAGCGGGAGCTACAGCCACCGAGTGGGAGGGCTGGGCCCTTCTGGAGGCCCAAGAGGAGAAGCTGTTGCTCAGCACATCTGGCTTCGGGAGCTTCCTGCATTCCTAGACCGTGGCACTTCCTCACGTCACCCTGACCTCTGCTGCTGCCCCTCCTCTTCTCTCAGGCTATTTTCTCCCTTACAAAGAGAGCAGGGTGCCCCGCAGTGCTGTCAGGATAGCAACGTGGTGGACAAGTCTGGCAAGGGCTGATCACAGATGGAGGGAGGATTTTGTCGTAGAAGGCCACTGCCAAGGTGACACATACATGGCCACAGTCTCTTGATCCAGGCCCCTTACCCAACAGAGGTGAATTGGAATAGGGACCACTGTAGGAGATCCACGAGAGGCTGTCCTGGGGGACACCAGGGTGGCAGTCATATGGCTTTAGCAGGCAGAGACAGACAGAGAATGAGGAGCTAGGGAACCAGGCTGTGGTATTTGTAGCCAGGAAAGGGCTGAGCATAAGATTGGGTGCCACAGGCTAGGTGTCCTAGATGTACTGGAGGCTGGCCAGCCTCCCTGGGGCTGCAGCTCATGGGAGCTCAGCCTGACTGAGAGAACAGATGGGGCCCTGGCTGCCATATGTGCCTTTGGCCTGACAGCTAAACTCAGAATTTAAAGGGTGTTGAGGGCCTAGGGAGGCGGGAAGAGGCCCAGAGGGACTACTCTGTAGATGGCAGGGAGGCGGCTTCTAGAGATGCCCCTTCGTAGGCTCCCCATAGGCAAAGCTCACCCTTCTCAAACTTGAGAGGTGCCAAACTCCCCAGCCTGAAGCTGGACCCTCTCTTCCTCTCTAGTCCTCCCCTGCAGCACAGAGAAGACAATCCAGAGCACCCTCATCCCCAGTCAGAAGGCCAGGCCCCTTGGGAATTCGGCCATGATGAATCTGGCACATTCTAGCCATGTGTCAGAAGTAGAGTCCCATGAGAGAGAGCCGAGGCTACAGGCTTCCCTCTACAACTTCCACCCTGGAACCGGACCCTGAGGAAGGTGGCCATCTAGGGCATCTGCCCCTGGGCAGAATGTGCAGCTCCAAATTCTTCCCCCTAGTGGATGTTCCTCCCATGCCCAGGATCCCCTGGATCCCTTCACAGCACCAGATAAGCCCCTGTGACCCCCGGGAACCCTGTGACTGGTGTCAGGGCCCTAGTGCCGCCCACAGTGATGCACACAGTAGGGAAAGGGCTGGCTGGATGAGGGAGCTCCTGGATCAGGCTAGCACAAGATGGGTCCTCTTATGGCTCCGGCCCTACTGAAGCCACCTAGCTGCTCTTTGGTAGAGCACTTTTGGGGCTGCAGTGGCCACTCAATGTCACCACCAAGACCACAATTTAGGGAGACCTCGGTATGGGGTGTTTCCTCCTCTGCCACCTTGTCTGGTCCTGGTAAAGGTGAGTTAGGAGGACTGCATGCTGTCCTTGGCACAGCCTTGCCTTTGCAGATGCCAGAGGAGAGCAGATGGGATGACCCAGGGCCCACCCCAAGGCCTGCAAGTTGAGGGTCCAGTGTTCTTCCTCTTCAGCAGACGAGAGCACCAGGTGAAGTTCTTGGATGTTGTCCATTAAGATTTGGAATTAGGGAAGAACAGCAGTGGGCTTTTGTGGGATTCGTCTCCCAGGCAGACAACATCCGACTAGGCAGCACCTCTCACCGGCAGGATGGGTACTGGTGTGGTCTGACCTCTCCTGGCTTCTGATCTCTCCTGATGCTTCTGATATCTCCTGGCCCTCAGTGTCCAGTCTCCAGGCCAGCTGGCCTACCTCAGGACGTGCAGCTCCTCGGGTGGAGCCTCCCCTGCTCATCTCTGATTGCACAGGGCTCGTCTGCCCACATAACTCGCAAAGCCTTCCCTGGGTCAGGCAGGGAGACCCCTGGCTTTATTTCTGTGTTTGCCTCTGCTAGGGCCATTTTTCAGGCCTCTCTTGGCAGCTTCCTTCCCCGTGCCAAGGCTCAGAGGTGATGTGACCACAGCCAGGAGGCGAGCCGCACGCGGACGTTATGGGACGTTACAGCAGGGCACAAGCCAAGGGGCCTGAGGCACCGGGTGCTTCCGACGGGGCCCGAGGGCCGTCTGACCTTTCCGGCCACGGGGCAGCGGTTGCGTGAGCAGGAACAATCGCCCCAGTGTGCAAGGCACAAGTGGCCTTTTCTTCCTCACCGGGCCGGCGTACACAGCTCCCAGCCTGGCTTCCCTTGAACAAACATATTTATTGTGGCCGCCACCGAGGGCCTCGCCTTGCAGCCGGAGCCTGGGGGCCTCTGTCCCACCCACTGGGGCCCAGAGAGGGGACCCCTGCCCTAATGGTCTCCCCTGCCAGGCCCCCTTCCCCACAGTGCCGAGGCCAAGGTGGCTCCAGTCCCACATGCTTCTGTGAGGCCAGGAGACCAAGGCTCCTGCTGGGAGCCTGTGGCCACCCACAGGCACGAGGCCAGCCAGGTGCCAGGGAGAGCAACCTCAGCAGCCACACCTGCCCAACCCCTCAACCCCTGGGGTCTCAGTCTCCTCCTCTGTAAAATAGGCATCACCTAGCCTCACACATCTCCCACGTCACTCAGCACAGCTCTAGCCCCTTCGCCCTGAGGCTCAGGGGGAGCATCCCCCACTCTGTGTCCCCCTGCAACTCTCCCGGGCTTCTGTTTCTCCTCTTGTGACAGAGAAGAAGGGCTCCTTTTGTATGGCTGACCCCCCTCAGGCTCTCAGCTGGGCTCAGGGCAGCCTCCTATGATCTCCCTCCGCTCACTTCCCCATGCATCCTCCACTACCCTTATTTTGGTTGCAAAGGTACAGACAAGAGAACAGGATCCCAAAGAGTGCGATGTACATTAGCTCACTGCGAGCAGCACCCTTAGAGGAGGAGCCTTCGGAAAAGGGGCAGGACCAGGTGCAGGCAGTGCTCTGGGGAGTGAACGAGGGGTAGACATGCTGACACCTCCCTCTTGGATCTGTAGGGAAGACATTGGCCCCCAGGCACAGAGCAGGTAGTAAGGACCTGGAGGACAGGAGGCAGATGTCCAGGCCTGAGCTTCTGCTCTTCCCTGTTTCGGGGCCTTCAGAGGTGCCATTGCCCCGATCTGCATGGCCCTGTGAGACACACGAGCACATGCGTACTCCTTTTCCTGGGCTAGGTCTTTAATCTTCAGGCTTCAGGAATGGTCCCTTCTGAGGATCTTTATGAGCTAGTCTCATGACTTGAATTAGGACCACCTTATGGTTCTCCTGGCCTAGCCTGGCCTGGCCTTCCTCATATTCTACCTGCCAATTGATTGTACATATTGCCTCATACCTCTTTCTCCAAGAGCTGAGAAATTAGGGCCCTTGGGTGGTGGTAGGGCTGCTGCTGTGGTTCAGGGGTTGCAGGTGAATGGAGAGGAAGGAGCTTCATAAACATTTGAGGAATGAATGAATAATCCATTCAAAGAGTGAAGAATCACTCAGGGCAGAGGCAAGGGTGTGCAGAGAGGGGCCTGACCAGCATGTCTGGGAGTTCGAGTTTTGCCCAAGGCAATAGGGAGCATTGGCTGAGGTCAGGGTCATGGGGTCAGATGAGTGACCACAAGCCCTGCCAGCCATGACAGACAGAAGGAGGCCACAGTCCTCAGCAGCCTGTTCCCTGGCAGAGCTGGGCCGGGCAGGTTCCAAGGTAGTAGGATGCACCAGTTGGGCTGCTAGATAGATAGGTCAAGAGTGCAAGACTCCTGCAGGAGAGGTGGGCACAGGAGTAGCTTCCTGAACACCAGTCTGGTGCCCACCAGGATAGTTATTCTGGAATCTGCTACCTGCAGGGATGAAAGCACTTCTGTGCTATCAACAGTAGGTCCTTGGAATAAAGTTTCTTGTTCCTCCAGCCTCAGTTTCCTACTGTATGAAATAGGGATCATGGCCCCTGCTTGAGCTAGGCTGTCGCTTACTAGAATAGGGCTAGCAGAGGCCACTAGGGCAGCCACATAAGCTGGTGGGACATGTGTGTACCCACAGGGATCTGTGTGACCAAGCCTGTGATATAGGCCTGCCTTGGTCCCATGGGGTACGTACCCCAAACAGCTCACTAACGCGAGTCACATGTGCCCAAGAAGCCTCATCTTGTCATCACCTGTACTGTGGCTGTCAGCACACATCTGGCTTAAATTGAACTTCCCAATAAAATGTGTGAAATCTGACAGCCACACTCAGAGTGACACAGAGGGACTGTGCGGGAGAGTTCAAGAAGGAGGCCCCCAAGTTTCCCTCCTCAGGATGTCACCTTCTGGAGAAGGCACTTGCCCTGTACCCCTAACAGAGGGAGCCTTTGAGAGCCCTGGAATGGAAATGAGGCAGGCGCACAAAGTCGCCACCCCTCCCCCATCCCTCCTTGTGGCTGTGTGCTGCTGCCACCTTCCCTCACAGCACAGCCTGCACCATTCCTGGCACCACATCCCACTGCAGTCAGTCATGTCCTGAAGTGCCAACCCTTCACCTGCCTGCCCATATCCTGCAGGTGTCCGTCCTGTCTACCTTTTAGTTGGCATGTATGTGCCAAGGTCCTGTAGGAGCTGGGGACCATATGAGCTTGGTGGGGTAGTTGTGACCACCCACCAACAGCAAATGGCTCTTTCTTATCCTGGAGTTTAGAAATCTGAGGTCAAAGCTTCAGATGGCTGGATCCTCCTCAGGCTTCTCTCCTTGACTTGCAGATGGCATCTTCTTCCTCTGCCCTCGTCTGGAACTTTATGTGTCTATATCCAAATCTCGCTTCTTATAAGGAACTCATGTGGATTGGAATCCACCCTATAACATCTTGATGTCTTGGTTACTTCTTATAAGACCCATCTTCTAATACAGAGCAATTCAGAGACAGGGTTGAATGTGTGGGATGAGCCACCTGTTCCTGTAGCATGTCTGCCTGGAGTCCCTATCCTGGGGTAAGAGGGCTTCCTGTCCTACTGTGATATGGGTTTAGGAGGCCCCACAGGCTACCCGGGGCTGGAGTCTTGGGCATTCCTGAGATGTCAGGGTGGGGGAGCAGTCCAGGCAGAACCTGGTCATCCTGCCTACCCTCAAGCCACCCCATATGCCCAAATCTAAAGGAAGTTCCTTGAGCACCCCAATCTTGGGGATACTAGGATCATACCAAGTCTAGACTCCAATCCAAGGCTTGAGAACCACAGAGGATTGAGGATGATTGGGCCTGAGTGGGATCGAAGCCCATATATTTGGAAAAGTGGGAGCAATAGGCCCTAGAAATCTTTGCTTTGTATCTTGTCAGTGGCCTAGAGATCCCAGGTCCCAGAGAGTTGGGATCTTAGGCCTGAGAGCCTTGGAAATTGGGACATCAGGAACCCCTGGAAATTCTGGACTTCAGGTCTGTCTGGGTCGCCTTGAGATTTACGACCAGTTGGGCTTGAGAGGACGAGGGTGGCTATCCCACTCCAGTGGAGAAAGGAGGCTCTCCTAGAGTAGATGAGGGGGCCCTGGGTTACAATGACTCTAAAGGACCCCAAGGCACAAAGCTCAGGACCCCATAACGCAGGTAGGCAACTAGGTTGGAGTGCAGTCACCCCCAGGAGGTTCAGCTGAGGATGACAAATTTCCTGACCAAGTTCCCACAACTGGGACTTCAGTGTCCCAGGAAGAGCAGCTGGGGTCCCATGTCCCATCAGTGGGATCCTCTCCAGAGGAAGAGATCCCTTTGGGCAGGGCTGTGGGTTAGGCAGGACTTCCCAGCAGAAATGGGACCAGGGACAACAATTTGGGGGAGCTGATTGTGCACAGGAGCAGCAGAGGTTGGGTCTTAGGACTACCTGGACCTGCTTCTCAGAGCACAGGGTCTGGTATAAGGCTGTAGAGGTGAGGTGAAGGGTTGAGAGGAGCATGTCCTATGAGGGGAGGTCATTCCTTGCCTGGTTACCTCTCTGGCAAGCTGCAATCCTGGGGCAGGTGACCCTGGAGCGGGGGGAGGGGGGTCCAGGAGCCTGTTGGATGCCTGTGAAATGGAAGGAGTTAATTCCTGGCCTCGTAGGCTGGCAAACTCTGACTCACAGAGCAATAAAAAATCCTTGTGTTTTAAAAATCAGTATATTAGCTTAATTTTATAGATTTCAGAAGTGCTAC
Source organism: Petromus typicus (assembly GCA_004026965.1). Taxonomy (NCBI): domain Eukaryota; kingdom Metazoa; phylum Chordata; class Mammalia; order Rodentia; family Petromuridae; genus Petromus; species Petromus typicus. The sequence goes on along the minus strand of PVIR01003303.1, from coordinate 24,673 downwards.
TTGAAAATAAAACTCTCCTAATTATATTTATGATCCCAATGTGAATCCATTTGACTCCATTTGTGGTGAAGGCCTTTCTGTAAAATGCTGGGAAGGCCTTGTGTGGACGTAGCTCTGACAGACTGTAAAGTGTGGCTGGCAGGTTCGAGCCTGCAGCCTGCAGGGTCATAGAAAAGTCCCTGTTAACACCATGTCCACCCTGCCACCGGAGTGGGAGACCACAGCAAATGGGCAGCTTGGTGGGAGTCAGTGAGTGAGGGGTGAAGGGCCTTGGCAAAGTAGCCAGCACAGCCTTGATGTGTTCTACTGCCACTGTCACCGTGACACTGGACTGTCAGACTGTGCAGGAGCTGGTTCCAGGCATACAGGGACTTGATGCTGACCCTGCCCTGGGGAGGACTATTCAGGGCATAGAACAGACACAGCATCCTCAGCTTCACCCAGATCCTGTCCTGGGCATGGCAGCCTCAGGCTCCAGAGGAGCAAGACAGACAGGATATCACAGCTCTGCCTCCATTCCTAACTCCGGGAGCCCAGGCTGTTGTCAGGCAGGAAGTGAAGATGAACAGGGGTGAGAGACGAATGGTGGAGAGGGAGGGGAGAATAGGGAAGAAATAAACCCCTAACCCAGAAGAAAGGACTCCAGGGATCTCAAGTGGGCTCACGCGCAGTCAGGGTGAGCATCAGTATTGTTAGGCAGGCAAGGATGATCAGGAAAGGGCTGTGGAGGAGGAGGTGACGTTTGTCCTAAGCATGGAGAGAGAGGTGGGAGGTTCTCTGTAAGAAAATGTGTGGCAAACATACCTAATGTATCTCCCCTTAATGGACACAGAGACTGGCCAGGGCTGAGATCACCCTTCTCATGCACCCTGTACCCCCACCTGGACTGGCCCTAAAGCAGGGTGTGCTTGGAGAAGAGGCAGAGCCACACCTGTCTCATCCCTCAGGATCTCCGAGTCACTAGAAGGGCACACTTGGGCCTGTGGGGCCCTAGTGCATGGGGCTGGGGGTAGCTGGTCTTCTAGGGGTCCCGCCACTAGGCTGAACTGTCACCCCCACAGCCCCTGAGCTGGAGTGCCAGTATGCAGACACTGTGAGGATTGTTGTCCTGCCTGTCCCAGTGTCAGTGTCCTGGCCTTCTGCAGGAATGCAAAGCCGGCCGTGAGGTGTGCTGTGGCTGGACCTGGCTCCACCCCGCCTGTGATGGCAGATGTACTCTGGATGCCAGTGGCCAGGTGAGCAGGCCCAGTGTGGTCTGTCACTCACTAGCTGCCACCTCCAGGAATCCTGGCATAGTGGAGGCTAGGAGTCCCCAGAGGACCCTACCCAACTGCTCCATGAAACTTTGAGCAAGTCCTACCTTCCCTAATGCCTCTATCCTCCCTGAGGTGAGATAGCACTGGGCTCCTGGAGTGACCCTGCGCATACGCCTTATATCTGGCTCAGCAAGTCACAGCAGGGCTCTACTGTAGGCTGGCTTAGCTGGTCCAGTGCTCCTGGATGCTATCCAGCTTCCATGTGAGGCACAGATGGACCACTGGAGGCTCCTTCAGGACAGTGGTGGGGCCAAGGTCATCCAAGGTCATGTGGTGATGAAAGGACTTAAACCTAGGAATTCTTGCCCCCAGTATGACCTCCAACCTGTCCTTGTTTCACTGCTATTTGGATTTGGAACCTATCAAAATGCTTTCTCATCTATACCCCCAAGCAGGATAAATATAAGATGACCGGGGTTCTTATTAAGCAGAAAGGGACACTACAAGATAGCTCCCCTCTAACTGAATGCTACCATTTTACTCTGGAGGTGTGAGGATGTCATCTCAAACCAGGAGAGGCAATTGTACCCTGAGTTTTCAGGCAAGGGCGGGTTCTCACTTGGCCTGAGCCCCCATAGCCCAAGCCCCTCCTCCAGTCAGTGAGCGTAACAGTCTATAGAAAAAGGCCCTGGGGCATGAGGTGGAAGTATTGCCCAGAGCTTTAACTGCTGGCTCAGTCCCATGCTGTGCTCACTTGGTCAGTACCAGCTCGGGGAGGGGGGGGGGGAGAAAGAGAAAGGACAGAAAGAGAAACCCTCCTGCGATATGGCTTGGGGGAGGATCCTAAGGGAAACTATTTTCTGTGACCAGGCTCAGCATGACCTGTGGCTCCATGGCCAGGGGCAGTAGAAGGAAGGGGGTGACAATCACAATTCTAGTTTGCTTGAAAAGCTCAAGATGATTTTTCTCCCATCTGAGAGATGGGCCCTAGGTGTCCCCTAGAGACAGCACCAGGGACAGCCCCCAAGGGGAACAACATTGGAGGACAGGAACAGTGTAACTTTGTCCCTTAGCCCAGACAGGGAGCACTTTACCTAATTAAATAAGATTTACTTTTATTGTGTATATTTGACAACCACCTTCTGCTTGAAGTCACTTTTTCTGGCTTTCTGAATCTATTCAGATAAGGAAACAGTGTCTATTTAAGGAATAACATAGGCAAACAATGGTACAGGTGTTCAGAGATAGGAAGTGAGTGACAGACATGGAGAAGGAGCCTGGGTTTGGCTTTACCTTGAGGGGACTGTAAAGCTCTTCCCAGCAGCCCTGGACTTGAGTGACTGAACACAGAACCCCAGGATCCTTGGCTCTGACGGGATGCTACTTAAAGATGTCCATGTGTTTTCTTGGCTGCTGTAACAGACCACCATTTTGTTTGCTTAAAACAGTACAAATATATCGTGCTACAGTTCTGGGTGTGGGACGGATCTCATTAGGTTAAAGTCAAGGTGTGTGCAGGCTGGTTTCTTCTGGAGGCCACAACACCCCCCTTCCTCCCCTAACAGCAGCAGGCTGGCCAATGAGGTCCTCCTACACTTAGGTACTTCTGCGCCCTCCAGATAGTTCAGGGACTACCCAAGCTCAAAGCCAGTTGCTTAGCCACCATGCAAGCGTATGACCTGATGTACCCACAGAGCCTTTTCTGCAGTGGACAGAGGGGAAAGCAAGGAGTAGGTTTGGCCTACTCTGCCACTGAGGAACTAAATGGTCCTGGAGAGGGGGGATTTCAGTGTCCTGACCTGCTAGAGTGATGATGAGTAGAGACAGCTGACCCCGGAGATATTCACTCTTCCTTTGTCCTACTTTCCAGCCTGTGAGGCTCCACAGCTCAGCACAAGAGTGTATGGCACATGCCCCGTGTGAGCCCATTCACTTCCGGCACCTTTCTCCTGTGCTTCCATCTCTTTTATCTGCACTCCATCTTCTGCCTAGTCCCTGATGTCCTGGCTTTTCTCCTTTCAGCCCCAGGCCTGAGCTCAGATCTCAGTCCTCCTGCCTTGAGTCCACTGTTACTGTTGGAATGTTCTGAACATTCCACCCCCACTTTCCACCCTCATCACCAATCCCTATGAGAAAAGCAGACTGGGGAAGCCAGTCCCAGCCACAAGGACATCCGTACTCTGCACACGACCAACTATGGATGCATGGGCAGTCCCTGCAAGGCCCCTCGGCTGTGGCTTTTCCCATCACCCTTCTCAGGAAGGCCCAGTCTCTTCTCCTGGCAGGGCCAGGGCAGGGACCATCTGAGGAGCCCCAGGGCCTCCCAACAGCATCCCCATATCTTCCTGCCCAGGGCTGCTGATCCTGGCCATTCTGAACCTCCTGGAACTCTTGGCTGTCATGTTCGTGAGTAAGCACTGGCTGTTTAACCTGTTTGAGGCACTCGGCTGGGCCACATGTGCTTTTTCCACATTAAAAAGTGGGAGGAATAAAAGGGCCCAAGGTGTGAAACTCTTGGTGGTAGAGTGCTTGCCCAGCATGAACAAGGCCCTGAGTTCAATGCCAGCATTGTGAAAGAAGGAAGGAAGGAAGGAAGAGGAGGAGACGAGGAAGGAAGAGGGAAAAAAGGGGAGGGAAGGGAAAGGAAGGGACGAGGAAAGGAAGAAAGGAAGGAAGGAAGAGAAGAAGGAGGAAAGAGAATGAGAGAAAGAAATGAGAAGAAGGGGAAGGAAAGAAAGGAAGAAAGAGTGGCCAGGGATATAGCTCAGTGGTTCCGGCACCTGCCTGGCAAGTGCAAGGTCCTTAGTTCAGTCTCTAGTTACCACATATAGCAATGCCGGGCATGGTGACTCACACCCACCAGCAATCAGTACCATATACCACAGTGCCACATGTGGTGGCTCATGCCTATAATCCCAGCACTTAGGAGGCAGAGGCAGGAGGATTGCTGTGAGTTCCAGGATTGCCTGGGCTACATTGTGAGCTCAGGGCCAGCCTGAACTACAAAGCAAGACCCTGTCTCAAAAAAAAAAAAAAGAAAGAGAAAGGAAAAAATGAGTAGGTTTCACCTTGTGATCCTTTTGAGGTAGACAGAGACTTTGCCAAAATGACAGTCCTTCTTCCTCTCCCACAGCTGTGCTCAGAAGGTAGAGACTGGAGACTTAGGTGGTGTTGGCTAGACTCAGACCCCTGGGAAACAGACCCATTCAGGGTAGGGGCTGCCCCATGCCCAAGTTCAGGTATATCAGATGTGGAGAGAGGTGGCTGGTGGCCTCTCTCTGGGCACACATGGGCATCTGGTCTTTGCACCCTGGTACTAAAACAGGGAGTTTCATGTTTAACATCTGGCAGTGCTGCTTCTGGGACAGACTTGTTTGATTATTGCTCCAGAGTCCTGGGTTCTCTCAGTCCTTTCTTGGGGCAGCTTGTGCTTCACATGTGATCAATCAGAAACAGAGATGCATGCTGGGAGGAGATGGGGGAGGGGGGATGTATAGTAAATATAGATGTGAGAACCCATGGTAGGAGAAGTGCAAGGCAGAAAAATGTCTGCTGATTAGGTTTCCTGGGGATGAGAATGTTCCCTGCCTGCCCAGGCTCTCTCTGCTGGATCCCCTGGAGCACTGGAAACAAGAGCCCCAAATACAGGAGGCTTCGAACTCCCCAGTGCACCAAGCATTGCAGCATACCAGCAGCAAGGCACAAAGCCAGTGGGGGCCTCCTCTGTACCGCTGCCTAGAAAATGCAAGTCACACAAAGCAACCAACTGTGCAGAGACCAGTATGAGCGGGCTGGCCGCAGAAAGCCCTGGGCTGTGAGCCCAGGTCTTGGTGTAGGGAAGTCCAGCAAGACAATTGAGAGCAGCACGAGTGTCCATTGCCACCAGACAGGCTATGGGGGGGTGGGGGAGATAGGCGATTGATTTCTCAAATCCAAGGCAGTTGCTGTTTGCCTAAACCTCACATGAATTTTCATATTTCAGGATTCTTTGTTAAGATGGTTGACCCAAGTAATCTTCCATCTACATGAAAATAGGCAGGTCACACTGGATACCCCTGAGCCAAGGAAGAAATGTCTTCACAGTTATGAAGTCAGTTAGGGTGATACATGGGCCCTCTCTCCCCACGAGGACTGATTTTCATCTTTAGGGATCTTCCCGCCTCAGAATCCCGTCTCCTTCAGTGACTGAGGTCTGAGCATTTTTCTCTACTTCCCCAGAAGCATTCACTAGTCAAGTCCATTCCCTGCCAGCTTTGCCCTAGGCCTCAGAGGAAAGCTCCCACTTACCTCTTGTTGGTCAGCTTCAGGGTTGGAAGGAACCATCTTTCACCTGTGGCCCACCTTCCCACTTTCCTACTGGGCTCATAATCATAGTCCTACAGGGGTCTGTGCCCCACCAGAGGAGACTGGTCCTACTCTGCCTCCTTTGCTGGATTCTGTGAGCCTACGCAGCTAGACCACAGCGCTGTGTGTTTGCCAACAGTGCCCAATCCTGCTTTCTTGCATGTCTACTCAAAAGCTCTCTCCTGGTACCCACAGCCTGCCCGGTGCCTTCACAGGAAGTGGCTGGCACACTCTAAAGAAGCCCAGCTATGTTGTTTTCTCTTATAGCCTAAACACACTTAAAATGCACTGTGATGTTTCCCATCCAGATTTATTCTAGGCTTTTAAAGATAACTTTCGCTATCTTCATAAACATTATGTGCAGATGCTGTTTGCCTTAGTGTAGGATCATGACCCAGTAAACCCATCATGAAGTGGAAAATATCTTAAGTCGAATGTGTTGGATCCACATCACCTATTAAATGTCACAGCTCAGTCACATGGCAGGCACATTGTGGTGTTGGTAGCTTCCCCTTGGGATTTCAGGGCTGGCTGGAAGCTGCTGCCCCTGTCCCTTCCCAGCATCGTGGGAGAAAATCGTACCAGCACTAGCCTGGGAAAAGATCTAAATGCAAAATTCAAAGGACACTTTCTGTTGAAAATGTATCACTTTTGTACCAGTATGAAATTTAGTTATTTGTAAGTTGATCAACTAGAAGTCAAGGACCATTGGTAGAATATAATACAGAATAAAATGTACACTGTAATAGCATAATAATTATTATTTAAGCTGGTTTCCATCCCTCCCCCATCATTTTCTGCCACCTAACCTGCCCCTGGTACATGGCAGTGAGCAGATGGGTTAGTTAGGTTTTATGGTCCCAGACAAACACACAAAGAAAGATGATAGATTTCTATAAAAGTGTAATTAGCAATGTGGGGATGTTGTCATCTAGGTGAGTTGGATCAAACAGCTAGAAAGTCAGAAAGAACATTGTAAGATTGTAGAACTTTACTCTTGGTTGTCCCACAAGCACCTTTAAATTCTTTCTCCACCCAGAACAAAAGCCTAGAATTTCAGGACAGTGCTCTGAGGCAAAGCGGGCATGTGGGACTATGGATATCCAAGGCAGTTGCTGTTTGCCTACACCCCACATTTCCTCTGTCTCATATTTTTCTATTCATCTATCCATCTATTCATCTGCTAGTTCATTTATTCATTCATCAATGTTTCCTGGGACCCACAGTGTACTAGGCACCATACTAGGCCCTGGAGATACAGAATTAGATAGAAGAGACACGATCCCTATTCATAAGTAGATAGAAGAGACAAGATCCCTTTCACACTGCTAAAGACCTTACAGAGAGCACGACAGGGAACAGGAAACCCATAAAGAGAAGTGAGTTGCAGCAGGGACCCTGAGGTCAGGAGAAGGAAGCCTAGGAGTGTAGCCCGTGCAGCCAACAAGCACATCCTTCCCTAGACAGAAATCCTAAATTGTGTTGAACAGGACATCCATTCTGGGCAGTATTGCATGTGCTGTTTGGAGATTCTTTCCTGTATTTGTTCTATCAGAGATATAATTTCACCCTCTGTCAGTTAAGTCTTTAATTGTCTGTGTCATGCTGTGCTATGTCTGTGAAAATCCACCTATATTTTCCTTGGTAGAGTGACTACATTTTCCCACTTGCCTCAGAAACTCTTTGCCCTCTCTACAGTTGTTGACAGATCACGCTTGTGGTTTGCTCCTTCCAAGAATGTGAGGACTCTCTTTGCATCGAGGTCTCTCCACTCTGTCCCCAACCAAGGCTGGTGGCTCTAGTGTGTGAGTGGGTTCTTGTGCTTAGAAAGGCAACAGTGGGCCCCAACCCATTTAACCTCCTTTTGATTATCTGTGTAGGATTTGTATTCCTTTGTATCAACTTTAAAATTAAATTTATTGAGTTTCTTTGAAAAGTTTGTCTGGAAGTTTGCCTGGAATTGGATTGAGAATCCAGCTGAATTTACCAGTTGAATCTGAGAGAAACCGGTATCTATACTATTGTACCAACTCAGTCAAGAGCTGGAGTCCCCCAGCCCAGGTCAGGTCACTGTTGTGGTCCTCCCTGCTCTCCAAAGTAATCTTTCCTCTTGGGACCAGGGATGTAGCTCAGTGGTTTCCGATGACTGTCTTGCAAGCACAAAGGCCCAGGTTCAATCCCCTGGTAACCACATACAATACTGGGCATGGAGACTCATGTCCAGCAGCAATCAGTACCACATATCACAGTGCCGGGGGCGGGCGTGGTGGCTCACTCCTGTAATCCCAGCACTCAGGGAGGCAGAGGAAGGAGGATTGCTGTTTGAGCTGAGCTCAGGGCCATCCTGAACTACAAAGCGAGACCTTGTCTCAAAAAAAAAAAGAACAAACCAAAAAACCCAAAACAAACAAACAAACCAAAAACAAAGTAGTCTCTCCTGGGATTTTGCTTCTGTTATTTTCAGATTATGTATCTTTTCCATATGTAGTTGTTCCAGAACCTGTTTTTCCCAGGAGTTGATGGCTGATGTAAGAACATGCTTCAGGTTTGGGTAGACTAACCTTTAATATAATTGTTGCTGGTTTTTTATCAGTTCTAACAATTAATCTGCTGACGTTTTTAGTGGGTGAGCCATTCAGCAATAAATAATGACAGTTACAACTTTTCTTCCCATGCTCACACCTGTGAGTCTTTTTTCTGTTGCCTGGAATAAGTCTGTAGGACCAAGTTCAATGGTGTGGAACCATGGGTATCCTTGTCTTATTGAGCTCCCAGTAAAAGTGCCTCCGATGTTTCTTCACTTCATCTCTTGTTTCTTCTATATTCTTGCCATGGTAAGGAAGTTTCTCATCCTTATTTTTAAAGATTAAATTTTGTCTATAAAAAAGTGTTTATCAAATGCTGTCTGTACTAATCAGTTGATCACAAAAATTTTCCCTTAATGTAAAAACTGACCTCATAGACTTTGAAATTGAACATTCAGAAATAAATCCTGATTTATTTTTCCATTCTTTCATTTTCTTTCTCTCTCTTCATTTTTTTCTTTCTTTTTATACATTGTTGAATTTGATAAGCTAATACTTTGTTTGAGATTTTTGCCTCTATAAGGGACACAGGCCCATAATTCTGCTTTTTAATATAGTCTTCGTATGGGTTCAGAATAAAATTCGCTAGCCTTTTAAAGTGATCTGCCTGACCATGTGCACTTGAGTTCAGGGTGTTCCTGTTGTTATTCTTTTTCCATTCTCTGGACCCATATTTACATTTTATAAAACTCTGGTAGAGATCACCTGCAAAGCTATCTGTTCAGGGCTGAGTTTTTTGGAGAAAGTTCTAATTACATTTGAATTTCTTATGTGCTTGTCTGTTTAAGTTCTTGATTTCTTCTAGCATTAGGAGCTTATCCATTTTATCAGAGTTATCAAAATTATAAGCTCACAGATACTGTGATACTCATTTTTTATGATTTTTGCAGTTTCTATCACCTCTTCCCTCCTTTCATCAACACATGCACGAATGTCTTCCATCAGACTGCAAACAGGAAGCTCTGCATTGACCCTCTTTCCAGAGCAGACTTGCAGACGTCTGTCCACATTATTCTTCTTTGCCAAGGGTTGTAAACTATGACCTGCCATCTATTTTGTATGTCTCATGAGCTAACAATGGCTTTAAATTTCAGACAGTTGAAAAAATTAAAAAACACTTGAAACTTAGATGAAATTCACACATATCTACCATGATAGTCAGTTGTACTAGCTAGCACCCAGTGGGGCTCAGACTACAAAAGCAGAGTCAGGCCTCTGCCTACCCAACAACTGAATCCACACTGTGGTTTAAATGCTTCCACCTTTGTATTTAAGGTTCTATCTGGTCCAGCACCACGTTGGCATTTCCCCCCACTTGCCTCAGGCATTGCCCCCCTCTCACTTGTCCCTTTCTCAGGCTCTTCATCTTGGGCTGTGCCCTACCCAGGGAATTTCCAGCTGACTCTGTCCACCCCTAACCCTGCTTGTTTCCAAGCCCCCTGCAGCCTGCTCTGCAGTCCAGGGTCATGTGCCACCTGAGCTCATGACGGTCCTGTTGTGGAGGCCTGGTGAAGGTGATTATACCCACTTTACAGAACAGGAGGTGGAGATTAGGAACTGGCCAGAATGGCAGATGTATTAGAAAAAGTTAATATTCTGCCTAGGGCAGGTCACTCGTGCCTTTTTCCAGGCGAGACAGAGAGCCAAGGGCTCCATGGCTGTCACACCTAGGGGTTGTGGGTGGGGCAGGAGGCTGGGGCCTGTTAAGCCAGGAGGAGTCGGTGACATGCAGCCCTTACTCCAGGCCTCAAATTTCTTGCTGTATGTGACTCCTCATATCATCAGGTGCAGGGCTTGAGAAGACCCGGGAGACATGCTGTTTTGATATCCTTCTATCCAATGGGCATGAGCGCTGCCTCAAGCATGCTGTAGTGCCAACTGCTCCGTCAGTGTCAGTGGCAAAGTCATCCCCTGCAAGGGCAAGCTGGTCCTGAGAAATGGGCCATACCAATGTTCGTCTTCCTCTACCAGCCCCTTACCTCTTACCACTATGTTTTCTGTTTATTTTAAATAAACACTGTATTTTAGAACAACTTTAGAATTACAGAATTATTACAGAAGGCTATGCAGAGAATTCCCATGTGTCCTCACCTGGCACACCCTTATTGTTATTAATATCACATGGTAGTGCACAGCATGCAGTGGGTCCTGGAAGTCCACTCCCTCCTGTCCCTCCTGTCCCTCCTGTCCCTTCTGTCCCTGACCCCATCCAGGATGCCACCTGACCTGTGGTCCTGGGGCTCCTCTTGGTTGAGACATTTTCTTACCCTCCCTGGGCAATTTTGAAGGTGCGCTGTGAGGGCCCCTAGACTGGGAGTTGTCTGGTATTTTTCTCAGTGTTAGGTTAGGGGTGTGGGTTTAGAGAGTAAGACCAGAAGTCAAGTACCCTTATCACTTCCCATCAAGGTTCCCACTATCACCATGGCTCATCACTGTGACATTTCCCCAGTCCCCTAAGGAAGGAGGTGGTCAGGCTTCTCAACTGTGAAGTTACTGTTTTCCTCCATTCCATAAGGCCCTTCTAGAACCCACCAAGGCTTGGCTCTGGGCCCTGGAGAGATCCTGGGACGTGGGTCACCCTGTTGACCCCATGGGCCCCAATGGGGGACAATTCAGAAAGGGACCCCTGAGAATAGGATCTGGCTCTGCCTGGATCAAAGCCTCAGCCCCTGTTCCCCAGGGATGGGGGGCTGAACAGGCAGACGGGGAACAGGCCATTGCCCCAGGCAGGCGTGGGAATCCACACATGGCCCCTTCTCAAAGGCGGGTGCTGTCTCTGGGCCCCCGCGGGGCCCAGGGGCCTCTCTCATTGGGCGCATCCGTGCCCAGCCTGGCCCATGGTGGAAATGCAAATCTAATTAGTCTGGCATGGAGCCCATCTTAAAAGTATTAACAGAGCCTTAAACTGTGCTGTTGGATGGGGATGAAGAAACGCCTTAGAAAGAAATTACCGGATGGTGACAAAGCCCAATTTATTAGTCTTCTCCAATGGGGACCATGCAAAGGACATTAATTACTTTAATGGGACTTATTTTGCTTCGTTGCCCAAAGTAATTGGTTTATTAACCTCTCCTTCCCTTGAGGGAGGGAGAGGGGGTTGGGTGGTGGCCCCAGGAGGGCTTTGCCCAGAATTGTGTCCCTTGGCCTGGCAGCCAACCCTGCACCCCAAGGTGGCCAGAACTCTGTCTCTGCCAGCTGGGCTGGAGTTGTCCTGGCACCCACTAGATGCCAGTGGGTGCCAGGAGCTGGGAATACAGCCATGAGAAAAGGAGAGTATTTGAGAAATGTACTATCCCCTGAAGGCCACAGATGCCCAAGGTCAAAAAACAGCTTTGAGGGAGGTGGGAATGTTAGGCAGGCTTCATACAAAAAGGGTGGGGTCTGAGAAGATGGAACAGGCAGAAGGAAGCAGACAAAAGGGAGTTGAGGGCAGAGGAAGTGGAACATCCAGTTGCGGGAAGGGAATCCTAGTGTGGGTGTGTCCAGAGCAGAAGGAAGTCCCTGAGGAAAAGGCATACAGGTGAAGTAGCCAGGCCTGGGAGCCAGCATTCCCACCCTTCATAGATGAGAATCAATAACATTCTCATTTCAAAATGGCCCTTTGCACTTGAAACAAGCCATTCTGGAATCAGACAAGGTATTGGCTGCTTCCTCACCACCACTGAAAACACTCCCGGAAGTCACTCAGGCCCTAGGCTCTTAAAACAATATCTGATCTCATGGCAGGGGGTATCACAATCCCCAGCTTGAAACTATACTGCAAAGCCACTGGGATAAAAGCAGCATGGTACTGACAAAGAAACAGACCCGAGGATCAGTGGAACAGAATAGAAGATCCAGAAGCAAACCCAGATATACTAGGCCACCTCATCTTTGACAAAGGAGCCAAACACCCTCAATGGAGAAAAGATAGCCTCTTTAACAAATTGTGCTGGAAAAACAGGGTTTCAACTTGCCAAAGCATAAAGCTAGATCTCTCTCTTTCTCTATGCACCAAACTCAAAATCAAAGTGGATTAGAGACCTAAATATTAAAACAGAAACACTAAACCTATTGGAAAACAGATTAGGTAGAACTCTTGAAGACATTGGGATAGGGGAAGACTTTTGAATAAAACCTCAGCAGTACAGGAACTAGCAGAAAGAATCAATAGCTGGGATCTCATCTTACTAAAAAGCTTCTGCACAGCAAGAGAAAACACTAACAGAGCATGAAGACAACCTACAATATGGGAAAATATTTCTACCAGCTGTTTCTCAGACAAAGGGCTACTATCTAGAGCATATAAGAACACCCTAAGATTTAATGATCCAATTAGAAAATGAGCATCTGAAATGAACAAGCATTTTTTAGATGAAGAAGTAAAGGCAGCTAAGAAACACATGAAGAAATGTTCAACAATGCTGGTCATTTAAGAGATGAAGATCAAAATAATGCTGAGATTCCATCTTACTCTACAAAGAATGGCTGCTATAAAAAAAAATCAACTAGCTGGGGCCGGGGAGTTAGCTCAGTGGTTCCAGTGCCTGTCTTGCAAGCTCAAGGACCTGGGTTCGATCCCTGGTAACCACATACAATACTGGGCGTGGAGACTGACGCCCAGCAGCAACCAGTACCACATATCACAGTGCCAGGCATGGTGGCTCACTCCTGTAATCCCAGCACTCGGGAGGCAGAGAGGCAGGAGGATTGCTGTGATGTGAGTTTGAGGCTGAGCTCAGGGCCAGCTGAACCACAAAGCAAGACCCTGTCTCAAAAAACCTAAAAAAAAAAAAAAAAAATCAACTAGCATGGGCCAGGAATTTAGCTCAGTGATTCTAGGGCCTGCCTTGCAAGAGCAAGGTCCTGGGTTCAATCCCTGGTAACCACATACAACAATGCCAGGCACAGTGACTCACACTCACCAGCAATCACTACCACGTACCACAATGGCGGGAGTGGTGGCTCACGCCTGTAATCCCAGCACTTGGGAGGCAGAGGCAGGAGGATTGCTGAGTTCAAGGCTGAGTTCAGGATCAGCCTGAACTACAAAGCGAGACCCTGTCTCAAAAAACTTAAAAAAAAAAAAAAAGAGGAAGAAAATCAAGATTTGTCATGTACAGCTACCAGTTCTCAATGATGAATGTAATCATATTGTATGTATAAAATGTACCAATAAAGTCAATTTTAAAAGGACATATTTTAAGATAGAAATTTTAAAAGACAAAAAAAACCCAGTATTTGATCTGCAGATATGCATGTTACACCCATACTCTGCTCTGAGGAAGGGTAGGTCCTGGGGCTGGGCAGGAGGCCAGTTCTTCCTCATGGCCATGGGCCCCAGGGAGGCCCAGGGCTAGGCGGGCAAGAATCTCACCTGCTTCCTGGCTTCCAGGGCAGGGCCTCCTTGTGACCTCAGACCTTGAGTGAGGGAGAAGAAATTCTCTCCTCAGGAGCTCAGGAGAGGGGTCCTGAGGGGTCCTATGATAATCCCAGTGCTGTGGTGCCTTTCTTATCCCAGCCTGGAGTTGTGTGTGTTGGGGGGATGTGGGACAATGGGCTAGAATCAAGGATTCTTCGTGGGCTGCATGGCATTGGGCTCCATTGGATGACATGCCCAGCTTGCATCCCATCACTGGAGCCCTGGCCTTGTCAGATGTTCACATAGAAATGAAACTCAAAGGGGGACAAGGAGGGCCAGCACCCACCTGGAATATGTAGGATCCCCGTAGCCCAGGACATGGGTCTCAGACGCTGCCCAGAGGCCACAGCGAGATCCTGCACAAGGGTTGGCCAGTCACAAAGCCCACTATCTGCCAGCCACTGCTGCCCCTCTTGTCTTGACTCAGGCCCATCTGCACATGGGAAAAGCACTCTGGGCCCTCTGGACTTCACTGTGAGTTAGGGGCAGTGATCTGGCCGGGTGAGTGAGACCTGGGTCTTATGGAAACTGGGGAATCCCCACTCTACCCCCAAACACCTCCCCCTCTCAGCTCCTGGCTCACTCTGTTCCATCAGACTTAGACAAGGCCTCTTGTCTAAGCAAGGGATGGGTACAGGCTGTGTCAAGAAAGCTCGCCGCATTCTTAGGGTCAAAAGTATTTAGGAAACCTAGGGACTTCTCAGCACTAGAGCCGTGGGAGGAAAGGGACTCCATCCTAGGCCATGTAGAGCCAGTCCTGCCAACTCCCTGTGAGGAGGATTGGCCACTGTTTCCAGAGCTATCCCAGGACTGGCCAGCTCAGCCCAGGTGCACATCTGTAAGGAGGGACTTGAGGTCAAGAGGGAAGACCTTGAGATTGAAGAGGTGTTGAGGCGGCCTGGCTGGGAGACAGTGAATCTTAGGGTGGGAGCAGCTGGGACAGTGCCCCAGAAATCAGCTCTGCTGGGGATGGGGACCCTGCACCGGCCACTCTGTCTCTTCTAGGCTCTATGACCTTGGGCAAGTGGCTAAGCCTCTCTGGCCAGGCGTGTCCTTATCTGCAAAGGAAGGATGACACGGTTTAAAAAACAGGGGCTGGGACATAGTGGTACCAGGGTGTAAGCTGTGAAAATGGGCAAAAGGAGAAGGGAAGTGAAGAGCTAAGAGGCCTGAAGGGGCCTGGGGCCCTGGGATTGTTTCGCTGGAAACCTTGTAGCTTCCTAGGCAGGATCTATAAGGCCCCTTTCTAAAGCCAAATGGGTCCAGAGTCCAGGGCAGTGCTTAGGGAAATTGAGGAATACTGCGTATCTTGGGGAAAGACAGGGCTGGAACAGCATGGGGCTCTCAGTCAGGGCCAACTGTGGGAGTTGGGGTATAGCTGTAACTTGTAGGTTAGCAAATCCATAAGGGGGGCCGGGGAGTTAGCTCAGTGGTTCCGGCGCCTGTCTTGCAAGCACAAGGGCCCCGGGTTCGATTCCCCCGTAACCACATAACAATACTGGGTGTGGAGACCCACACCCAGCAGCAACCAGTACCACATACCACAGTGCCGGGCGTGGTGGCTCACGCCTGTAATCCCAGCACTCGGGAGGCAGAGGCAGGAGGATTGTGATGTTTGAGGCTGAGCTCAGGGCCAGCCTGAACCACAAAGCGAGACCCTGTCTCAAAAAAAAAAAACCTTAAAAAAAAAAGAAAATCCATAAGGGAAAGGCAGAGACCAGGAGACCTGGGGAAGTGTCCAGAACAGGTTTATGTTGATCCCACCATCAACATTCATGGCAGAGACCCCAGTAGCTCTCTGTCCCATGCAGAGAAGTCTAGGAAGGGAATGCAGGATTTTGCGTGTCCCATATAACCTTGGGGTGCCCTGTCCTGTGTCTTCTGGAACTTCTGAGCCCCTTCTCAGGTACCTCAGGAAAGCTGTTACAGCAGCATCTTGGCAGCTCCCCACATCTATATGAACTCCCCCCACCCCACAGTTTAACTCTGCATCTTTTCTTCTGCTCCTGTAACCCAAGTGGCTGCAGGAGCCCTAGCTGGGACGAGGTTGCTTTATAATTCACAAGGCTTTTGCAAGGCAGTGCTCACAAATCACTTTTCTAGACGAAGACCAGCAAGAAACCCATGTAATTCTTCTTAGACATTAGGGGTTTTCTCTCCCTTGTTTTAATCAACAAGTTCCCAATAAGTCATTTCAGTGAGGCCATTACTGATGGCTCGTAATCTCCTGGGGCTGCCGAGCGAAATGGGATCTCTTGGCTCTTTCGCTGAAAACACTTTTCTTGTTTTCTTTCTCCGGCGTGCTGGAAGCCAGCCAACTCGCCAGTTCCATTAAGTTAATGAGGGCTGACAGCCTGCAGCAAGCATCCTCATAATCTCTCCAGGACTTAAATGGGGTCCTCCTCAGCTCCTGCTGACACCCCAACTTCACTAGATCTTTACCTCTGTCTCTGAGCCAGCCCCACCCGAGACAAAGCCAGGACAAAGATACATTTTTTTTTTTTTGCCCATTCCTCCCTGGAACTCTGCACAAGCCACCCTGGACATTCAAGTGGTCTGCTCAACTTGGGCACCCACACTGGCCATACCCCAGTAGGAATGGAGCCAAGCTGCCGTGATTCCTTGGGAGCGTGGAGCTGCCTGGGCATATCTGGCTGTCCTCAACCCTCTGAGTCCACCTCCTTGTCAAAAGGAAAACTTTATCTTCATGTACTTTTTTCTTTCTGCTTTCCTTCATGGGCCCTCCGGAAGTCAAGGAATTTGCCATACCAGCTGAGGGTCTGCGTGGGAATCAGTTTAGAGTCCCTGTGTGCCTTCTCTAAGTTCATTTCTTGCCCCCTATTTCAGAGGGAGCTCCAGGCCTCCAAAAGGAAACAGATACCATGTGGGGAGAGGTCTGGGACCCAGCAGTGATCTTGCAGGCAAAGAGGGGGAGGACCAAGCAGATATGCCCTGTAGGTACCCATCCCATGTCCCACCCCAAGCACCCCTTCCTGTGATGTAAGCAGCTGAGCTGGGTAGGTATGGAGAGTCTAGGAGAGACTGAAGACTCACCTTAAATGGCTGGTTGGGACCAGCCCAGTTGCTTTGTATCTCAGAGTCTTTAGTCTATCCTACAAAATGGGTTCCTCATAGCACTTCCTTCTGTGTCAGTGTGAAGATAAAGCCACACTCATGAAGTAAAAGGCCCAGTTCCCAGCATGGCAAGAGCAGATGCAGTCAGTGTCAGCAGAAACAGTTACAGATGTCTTCTGGGGCCCTTTTCTGGCAGTGACTAATCCAAAGGCCCTTAGGCCAACCGGGCACATGGGTCTTCTTCTGTAGCTCTGACAGGAGCCCCAGGCCTGTTGGCTGGCCTGCCATGACCACCATTTCCTGCCTTACACTAAGCTCACAGACCTCATCCTATTCCCACTCAGGAGCTTATCCTCCAGGTGTGGCATTGGGCTCCTTGGACAGGTACCTTACACACACTCTAGACCGTAGAAGTTCCCTGGAACTGTCACTTAGTGACCATAGTCATCCCCCTTCACCCTCAGTTTCATTTTTTAGTCACACATGCCAGCTGCAGTCTGAAAATGTTAAATGGAACATTCTAGAAATAATTCTTTTGTAGGATGGGATGTAGTACTAGGAACTGAACCTAGGGCCTCTGCACTGAGCTATAACAGAAGGCCTTTTTTTCTTTGTCTGTTGGGTTTTTTGTCTGATTATTTTTTGAGACAGGGTCTCAGTTTTGTAGTTCAGGCTGTCCTTGAGCTCAGCCTTGAACTCACAGCAATCCTCCTGCCTCTGCTTCCCAAGTTCTGGGATTACAAGACGCTCAGCATTGTTGTATGTGGTCACCAGGGATCAAACCCGAGCCCTTGCACTTGCAAGGCAAGTGCCAGAACCACAGCTAAATCCCCAGCCCTGTCTCTTGTTATTTTGAGGCAGGATCTTACTAAATTACCAAGTTAGTATTAAATATGTGATGTTCTTACCTCATCTATCCAGAGTGCTGGGATTATACACATCTGCTACCATGTTTAGTGTTTTGTTTTGTTTTGTTTTTTTTGAGACAAGGTTTCACTTTTGTTGTTACAGGCTGGCCCTGCACTCACTATGTAGCTCAGGCCAGCCTTAAACTCCCAGCAATCCTCCTGCCTCTGCCTCCTGAATGCTAGGATTCCAAGTGAGAACCACCATACCCAGCATTGTGGTGTGTAGTACTGACTGCTGACAGGCATGAGTTATCACACCCAGCATTGTGATGTATGGTTACCAGGGATCAAACTCAGGACCTTGCTCTTGTAAGGCAGACACCAGAACCACTGATATAAGTCCCAGCCCCAAGCTTCATGTTTTTAATTGCTTACCATTTAGTAGTGTGAGGAAACCCATGGTGTCCCACACCATCCTACCTCCATATGATGGTCCATCTGTAAAGTATATCCACACTGTATATACCACTTCCCCATTATTCACTTAGTAAGCATCCTGGTTATGAGCTTTACTGTATGGCATCCTAGTTCTTGTGTCTAACTAATATTTAACCATTATTAAGAATTAGTTTACTTAATAATTTTTTAGTAATTACTTTACACCCAATGTGTAAAGTAGTGGTGCTGGCCATTTATATGTGCAGGGGAGAAGCTGTAAAGTACTTCCTTCCCATAAAAAGTTGAAAGTTCTTAATGAAGAATGGAAAACAATTGCATACTGAGGCTATGATCTATGATAAGAAAGGATCTTCTGTGAATTTTTTTCCCTTCCATAAAGAGGGAAAAATAAATGTGCATTACTTTTGTTGTCCCTTTTCAATCTGCAACAGTCATATTTGCAGTGTGTGATAAATAGTGTGCATAGGAAGTTCAGTATAGTCTAGCTTCAGGCATCCATGGTGGCTCTTGGGACATGTGCCTTGTAGACAAGGAGAGAGACTACATTCATGGGCTGGCTTGATGATCATCCGTCTACCTAGTAGAACAGTGGCACATCCAGGCCTGGGCCTCATGCATACCACCACGTTTTCCCAACCTCCTTTAGTAATAGTGATAGGGGGCTGCTCTCTGGAGCCTGGGCCACTTAGGACTCCCCTGGGGCCTCTTCATTTTGTCTTGTCTATCCTTGGGCTTGCCTGACAGCCTAGACTTTGTCTGGTTATGGAACCTACCGCAGGAAGGCCTTAATGCTGGATTCACCTTCCCTAACCTGCCTTTCTTAGTATCCCCAGGGCCATGTTGGTGACATGGGTGTCACCCACGCGGGGGGTTTCTGGTGGTCAAAGAAGCTCTCTGGAGAGTGTGGCTGACTCAGCCTGTCCTCCTTCATTCCCAAGCATCATAGGCTTCATTCAGGGCCCCTGGAAGGGCCTATATGCTTTCTTTAGACAACACCCATGTTGGCCCCTCTCTGGGCACCTTGCTTGCATGCTTCACATTCCATGAGGGCATCCAGGTCAAGGCTAGTCTCGGTCCTCCTGATCCTACCATGACTGTCCTTCACAGGATAGCAGGACTTAAATTGTGTTAGGTCAATTCGAATTGACTTGAGTCAAATTATGCTGAATTGAACTGAGTTAGTTGACTGAATTAAGTTTCACTAAGTTTAATTGAAGTGATTTGAAGATTGAGTTAATTTGAGGATTTAATTGAGTCATTAAGGATCAGTGAGTTAACTGGGGTTGATATGAAATAAGCTGAGTTGAGTGGGTGAACAGAACTGAGTAACTGTCTATCTGATCTATACCATGTGGCCTCTGGGGCTGTCTAGTACAATACTTTGTGTCTTAGTCCATATGACCATCTTATAGAAAATACTTGAAACTGGGTGATTTATAAATACGAATGTATTATTTCCAAGGTGTATTGCTTTCTGGGAAATAGAGACCAATGTGTGGGCAGATTTGTTGTCTGATGAGGGCTCTGTTTGCTTCATAGATGATACCTGCAATATGTCCTCTCACAACAGAAAGATAAGGGTGGGAGCAAACCACCTCCCTCAGGCCTGTTTTATAAGGACATGAATCCACCCTTAGAGCCTCCTAATGATCCAAAGACCCCTCTTCCCATCACCACCGCACTGGGGATTCTACTTCAAGATAAGAAGATGCAAAATATTCAGACCGTAGCATTCCATCCTGAGCTTCACATGCAGTACATTCATATAGTCTCCAAAGCCCTCCAAGTCATAGCTCTTTCCAGTGCCCACTCAAAAGTCTCAAGTCCGAGGTCTCATCTTAATGTCCTCTAAGACAGAACTGGATGAGACTTGAGGTCAAACTCATCCTGATGAAAATTCTTGAGCTATGAACCCAAGAAAGCAAATAAGCCATATATTTCTAAAATATAGCAGCAGAGCCAGGTGTAAGGGTGCATATCTGTAATCCCAGCATTTTGAGAGGCTGAGGCAGGAGCATCATGGGTTTAAGAAGCCTAAGAACAGAAAGTCTCCTTCCTAAATGAGAAATGGTAGGAAGAAAGTCACAGGTCTTGAGTGAGCAAAACCCAGCAAGGCAAGTCATGGTGAGTCTTAAAGACTCACTGTGGGCAAAACCAGGGCCCTGAAGCTCCAGACAACTAAGATTTTCATGGGTACAGCTAGGCAGCAGCTATGGTAGGCTGGAATTCAATACTGGTGGCTCATTCAGGAGTCATGGGGTGGCTCTGCCCTCCCCCCCCCACCCCAAGCTCCACGGGCATTGTCAGGGGCGGTCAGCCCTGGTCTTACCCTTGTGGCAGTTCTATCTTGGCCCCACAGCTCTGCAGCATCTGGATATAGGTGGAGGCATCTCTTCTCCCATAGCCCATATGCTCTGTAGATACTACCAAGACTTACTCTCTGTCCCTCTGGAAGAGTGACCACTGCTCCTGGATGTCATCTTAGCCCTTGGGACCACAGCAGGGGCAGATCACCAGCCCTGAACCAGAATTCTGGGAGAGGAGGCTTGAACTGGTTCTGTCCCCAAAGCCCTGGCATTCAGCACTTGTAACAAGCAGGATGGCCCTGAAGATGCCCGATATGCCTATGGATCATGCTTTCATTTTCATGATGAATATCACCAGTTTCCACTGTCACCACTAATTTCCTTGTCCAGTGTTGTTGGCTGTGACCTTTTTACTCTCTCCTAGACATAGCTTTCCGGTCTTTATAACCTTACCAGATTGTCTGAGAATTGTCCAAATCTCTGAAGTTTTGTTTCCTTTGTGACTATACATTCTGTCTATAACTCATTTCCCTCTTCTTGCATTTTATTGTAAGCAATCCATAGAAGCCACATAGCACTAGTTCATGGTTTAGTAGTTCTACCTTGCACAACACACAAAGCAGATATGTTCTTTGCTACTTTATACCATGATAGTCTTTCCCCTAGTTTCTTTTTTTTTTTTTTTTTTTTTTAGGTTTTTTTGAGACAGGGTCTCGCTTTGTGGTTCAGGCTGGCCCTCAGCTCAGCCTCAAACTCACATCACAGCAATCCTCCTGCCTCTGCCTCCCGAGTGCTGGGATTACAGGCGTGAGCCACCACGCCCGGCACTGTGGTATGTGGTACTGGTTGCTGCTGGGTGTGGGTCTCCACGCCCAGTATTGTATGTGGTTACCGGGGAATCGAACCCGGGCCCTTGCACTTGCTAGACAGGTGCCAGAACCACTGAGCTAACTCCCCGGCCCTCCCCTAGTTTCCAGTAACGTATTCCTCATTTCATTCTGAGGCCTCAATCAAAATGGCCTTTTTCATCTACATTTCTACCAGCAGTTTGATCATGTCCCCAGGCCATCCATAGGAAGTTAAAGGTGTCTCTATAGCCCTTCTCTTCTGACTCTTCATCAGAATCCTCTCCAAGGCTCCTTCGTGGCAGTGAACTTCAAAACTATCTGGCCTGTCCCTGTTGCCCACTCCCAAAGCTACTACTATGTCATAGTCATTGTCTCATCAGATCCCCAGCGCCAATCTCTGTCCAAGTCCATCCAGGATGCTATAGTAAAATACCTCAGGCCAGGAAATTTATAAATACTGAAAATTTACTGCCTATCATCCTAAAGTGTGAAAACTACAAAATCAAGATGATGGCAGATTTGGTCCCTGGTAAGGCACTATCTGCTTCATAGATGGCACTTTCTGTGTATCATCACATGGGAGATAGCAGAAGAGCAAAAAAAGGGGGGGGGCAGGCAAGCCCCCTTGGCCTCTTTTTATCTTAATGACTTTCTCATTACTAATAGGTGTTTAATAGAAGGAGATTTAGAGATGGAGAGCTTTATTTTGGTTCATGATATTTTAGGGGATTCAGTCCATGGTGAGCCAGGTCCAAGGCAGCAGCAGCGTGGCAGGGGGGCATATGGGAGAAAGTTGATCATTTCATTGTAGTTACGAAGCAGAGAGGAAGGGGAGGAGTTGGAGAGGGAGATCTACCCTTCCAGGTCACCCCTCAGTGACTCACCTCTTCCACCGTGCCCTACCTCCTAACAGCACTTTGAGTTCCTCAGTAATGGATGAGTCCACAGATGAGTATCACACCCCTCTGATCCAGTCACCCTCCAGTCACCCTCCAAACACATGGGACTTTGGGGGAACATTTTTTGTCTAAACCGTAACAGCACTCACCCCCTTCATGTGTGTTCTACTTCATGACCTAGCCACCTCTAAAAGGCCCCTTCCTAATACCATCTTATACAGTGAAGGGTAGGTTTCTCATGAATTTTGGAGAGACACAGACATGCAGACCATGCATGCCATCTTGATTCTTTTTTTTTTTTTTTGAGACAAGATCTTGCTTTTGTAGTTCAGGCTGGCCCTGAGCTCAGCCTCAAACTTGCCTCACAGCAATCCTCCTACCTCTGCCTCGTGAGTCTTCACACCCAATACTGTATGTGGTTACTGGGGATCAAACCCAGGCCCTGCACTTGCAAGACAGGCACCAGAACCACTGAGCTAAATCCCCGGCCCGCCAGCTTGATTCTTGAAATAGAGAGGTGATTCCTTTCTTTTGGTTCTAGGACATATTGAAGTGAGAGTTGCCTCTGCTGAATCCATTTCAGCCACTTGTCTCCAAGATTCTGCACAATTTTACTGCCAGCTGGTAGCATGTGCTCTGGCTGGCCCGGGCCTGGGGCCAGCTCAGGATTGTTCTCAGCCATGGAAAGCTGGCACAATAACATTCTGACGAGATGTGGGATGTACGTGCTCAGTGAGGAAACACCACAGAACTTGCAATAACTCAGAGCCCATCACAAAGACAATAGTGCAGTTCTCTGTTTTATTTGGGCTGTGTTCGGAAAAGCCAGAAAGCAGAATCTGTCATTTGTCCCCCAGAAAGCCCCCTCTGTCAGCCACACACTAGGGGACAGCTTAGAAGAGGTGAAGCCAGAGCCAGAATGGGGAGCTAAGAGGCCACTGTCTCTTCCCAGGGAAGGAAGGAGGTCCAGCTGAATGCTCTGCTGAGATGGCCCATCCTCCTCCCTAAGCCACTTGCAAGAAGAACCCTTCCTGAAGAGTGGTGTGCTCACCTCAGAGCCGGGAGGCCTCCCCGCCTGACCTTCCCTCCCTCTGGAGCCTGCCAGCTCCATCACAGCATCCAGGAGCCCTGTGCCTCCCCTCACAGGACCTGCTGCCCTCGGCATGATCCAAGAAAGCAGCTACTCCTTTCACAGTATACGCCTCGGTGTATTCTCCTGTGTACTCACAGAATCGTGCGTTGTGTGGCCATCATTGCTATCTAATAATTTTTTCATTATCCCCCAAAGTGGTTCTGCATCCATCAGCAATCACTCTTTATTCCCCCACCCCTTCAGCCCTAGGGATTATTCATTAACTTTCCATTTCTGGACATTTCGTATAATCAGAATCATATAATATGTGGTCTTTTGTATCTGGCATCTTTCATTAAGCATCATGTTTTCAAAGTTCATCCATGTTCTGGCATGTGTAAGTATTTATTCCTTTTCATGGCTTAATAATAGTGAATTACATTGTCCATCCATCATCTGATGGACATTCGGGCAGTTTCCAGCTTTTATGAATAGAGCTGCTATGAAGTTCTCATGTCAACATGTGTTCTCCCTTCTTTTGTGTGTAATACCTGAGAAAGGAATTACTGAGTCACATGCTAAATCTAGGCTAAACATTCTGCAGAACCACCAGCCCGTGTTCTACAGAAGCACAGATAGCAGTCAGTGTGTGAAGGCACCACCGGCAGAAATTTCAGTGTGATCACTCAGGTGTGCACAGGGCTGTCAGCCCCGAGTTTCCACTACAGGGTTGGTAAGACTGTGCCCTACCCCACTGAGCAGTAAGTGCCTGTCTTGGTATGCAGCCGTGGGAAACTTTGGTGCACGAACAACCCCAAGAATGGCAGGAATGAGTCTCACAGCATTGTTCACAGCCCCAGTGCCCAGCAGCAGCCACATGCTTGTCAGCAGGCAGGAGTGAGACCAAACGTGGGATGTCCATACAGAGAACAGGAAGGGACACAGCAGCTAAGATGAATGGGCCAGAGCGACGGACAACCACATGAGTGAATCTTGGTAACATACACCAAGACAGCACTAAATACATTTTTGTCAAGTTTAAATCCCTAAAATAAAAAGCAATCATTTGGGAGATGTATACAGATTTGAGAAAATTCTATTAAAAAGGTAGAGGACTGTGGATGTAGCTCAGTGGTATAGTATTGCCTAGATTTCCTAAGGTCCTGGTTTTGACACCCCAGAACTGAAAAAAAAAAAAAAAAAAGAAATAAACTGGATGTGTATAACATGTGATTCAACCAAGACCTATAATTCCAGCTATGTTAGAGGCTGAGGCAGGAAAATCATGAGTTTGAGACCATCTTGACAACATAATGAAATTATATTTCAAAGAAAAAAAAGTAAGGAATACAAATTTAGGGGCTGGGGAATTAGCTCAGTGGTTCCGGCGCCTGTCTTGCAAGCGCAAGGGCCCGGGTTCGATCCCCAGTAACCACATACCATACTGGGCGTGGAGACTCACCCCAGCAGCAACCAGTACCACATACCACAGTGCCGGGCGTGGTGGCTCACGCCTGTAATCCCAGCACTCGGGAGGCAGAGGCAGGAGGATTGCTGTGATGTGAGTTTGAGGCTGAGCT